>BOPN01006035.1:40000-47500 GCA_017312705.2 Penaeus japonicus | reverse complement strand
ACCGACGATTGTCCTGGGGGGGCAGAGGGGGTTCTCAAGGAGTGGGGTAATTGGACCCCCTTCTCCTATTTCAGGGTGATATCCCTTATCCCCCATTTGTGAAAATTTAAAACATGGTCTATTTCTAGATCGATATATATATATATATATATATATATATATATATATATATATATATATACATATATATATAATACCACAACGCCAAAATCTAGATAGCTAACAAGCATTTAGGTAACACTTATATTAGATATATGGTAAGATTAATATACGCGAACATGCCTATTGTTTTCGTGATCATAAGTCGGATCTGAAGTACAAACGTTTGCATTTTGGCGAAGTGAGGTTTCAGTTCAGCACGCGTACGCAAATGAAATCAGCCCATTTTCGAAATCTCGTGCTCACAGCGCCCCTCCCCTAACCCATTAGTAATATGGGCTCGAAGTGCTCGCTCAATGACTCCCATAATCAGCTGTCTCCGTGATAGACACCTGGGTACACCAGTGCCTGGAAGTCTGTTGTGTGATATCAGAGGTTTATACTGTTACCATAAAAACACATATTGATGTGACCTCAGAGGTTTTTTGTGAATGTCATATCTTTGTTTTACTTGTTCTTGGAAAAAATGCAAGACCTATTTTTAAAAAAAGAGTCATTACACGTGGTTCGCGATATATCATCCCCATGGCCACGCTACTAATCGTTAATACAGATATATTTACTTACATTTTGAATGATTGGTTCTTCTACTATAACTCGTTTTTTTTCATAACGCTGCGATGGTTTATTGTTATTTTCTATGAATATTCAACAGGTTCTTGATTTCATTGGCGTGTTGTTATTACGGCTTCTTAATTATCTCCATAGTTTCCCCTATAAAAGTTTTTGTTTTCTTTGAATCCAATCGAGCGCTTTCGTTTTCTTTGAATCCTATCGCTTTGGATAAACACTTACTTAAATAATCTCCGTAATGGAATTCCAAATCTTCTTAATATTGTGTATAATGAAATGCCTATGATAGATATACTGAGCCTATAATACCTCTAGATTTCATTAGATCATATTAGATCCAATGATGACCTATTTTGTCCTTCGCGGTGATTTTACGAAATGCTGAATGTGACATAGTTTTATAAACTGAACTAATGACATACAAACTCAGCCCGCAGAGACATCGAGAATTTTGTGGCTGAGAAGTTTCGCCTCCAGCTTTGAGGTTGCAGCTTGTGGGATTAAGCTTTAAGTAAATGTTTTCCTGGGAAACTGATAGGTGCACTTGCTTGAGTTTAGTGATTTAGCATCTCCCATAGGTTAGGTGACTCGGTGGATGTTTCATTAATTGTATCAAGAAGTATAATTGATACAGATATAAATAATACATACAGATATAAATAATACATACATATATATATACACACATACACGCACACACACACACACACACACACACACACACACACACACACACACACACACACAGACACACACACACACACAACCACACACCCACACACACACATGCACACACACACACACACACACACACACACACACAACATATATATATATATATATATATATATATATATATATATATATATATATATATATATATATAGGCATATATGAATAGGCATGTTTATATATATATATATATATATATATATATATATATATATATATATATATATATATATATATGTGTGTGTGTGTGTGTGTGATGTGTGTGTGTGTGTGTGTGTGTGTGTGTGTGTGTGTGTGTGTGTGTGTGTGTGTGTGTGTGTATGTATGCCTGTATATATATATATATATATATATATATATATAAACATGCCTATTCACATATGCCTTATATACTTTATATTACAATACCAATCATATCGATTGAAGTTGTAGTTATCAAAATATAACGATTAAAAGTTTAATCTAGTAAAGAGATAGGTAAACAAATAATAGTAATAAAAAATAATAATAAAAATGAAAACAAACATGATTTGGATTTTTTTGATTGGTTAAAGGATAAGAGACAGGGAGGATTCCAATGCACTGAGAATAAACACTTTCATAACCATTAAGTCACAACATTCGCAGCCCGAGTGGCTCGAAACACTCGGATGAAATAAATGAAATTGAGTAAGACACTCTCCTCAGAGATATAATACCAAAATAACATGAATATGAGCATGGTTCGGCAGCTCTATGTGTGTATGGAATGTTTGCACGATCGAGATTCTCTGTGAAGTGATAAGCGCCGCCCTCTGGAGCACGTGCAGGTTCGTGAAAACAGTGTCAAGGGTAATGATATGGGAGCTGGGTAGGGGATAGGGGTAGAGAGGAGAGAGTAAGTGCAAGAAATCGAACGAAAACGAATGAAACAAAGCAAGCAGATAGGTGAAAATAGGGAAAGCAAGCAAAGGGCATAAACGAAAGAACAGGAAAGTAAGAAACGAGGGGGAAAATGCATGAGATCAGAAGACGAGGAAATGAGGCAAAGGTATAAACGAGACAGAATAACTTCGTCAATAAAGGGAAGTAACTAGCGCGTTAAGATAAAATCTTCATCAGATTTAAATCAGATACAATTATCGCGTCATGATAAACTCAGTCCTAGACGAAAAGAGAAAAGGTCAGTTGGAAAGCTGAATGGAAGGAAACAAGGAGGGAACGAAGAGCGAGAGAAGACAGAAAAGCTGAAAAAGTAGTGAAATGGTAGACAGGTTGCACAGAAGAGTAGGCGAGGAGCGAGGAGCGCAAAGTACGCGGGGAAGGAGCAGATGGGAGACTTTACGTAATGATAATGATAACGATGATAATATTGGTATTAACAAATAATGATAGTTGTGGGGTTTTCTTGCCACATTCGTGCAGTAAATAAAGATGTTCTTTGGGCTGGCCATTTAAACACGTGGTGTTGCTGTGCGTCTGCTAATTTATTCAGAAAATTTTATTGATGTAAAATGATTTACACTTGTTTCAATGCAGTTAAAATATATAGTCTTCATAATGGAAATACATACACCTGATAAATGGTGTAACATAAACTAAACATGTCTTTCTTGTAGTAAATAAGCGTAAAATAAAAACATCAAATATTGGTGGAACATGGGAGACATTATGTATGTCAAAGAAAACGGACCCGCCGTTCGGGGGGACTTAGATAAACTTTTTAATTTCTAAATTTAACATTCTCCCGGCCATAGGGGGCGATTAGCCGCCTATACAATAAATCAATGTTTTACACTTACCTTAAGCTTCTTAATAAGGTATGCTACTTACAAATAATTAAAAAATAAATCACTTCTTCTATCACAATTAATAACAAATCCTTTGGCACTTAAAGGACTACATTTGTTGCTTCATTAACAAAACAGTAGTTTCTTATCTTAAACATAACTAAAGGACACTTTGGTGCAATATACACAGTTTATAATTCTGTATTGACTTATAAATCTAACTTAATTGGAGCTTTAATAATTCTACCCGTCCTAGACTTTCTAGGTACTTCATCACTTACATTATTCAAGGGTACATTAATACTTCCATCACTTAAATCTACATCACAATGAATGTTATCACTTGAAACATCATCAAATTTTGCCACTTCATCAGGAGCAGACATATTCTCATGTTTACTTATCTCTAAATCATGTACTCTTTGTATGGGTCTAATCACTTCACCTTTCTTAGTTTTAACCTTTATACTTCTTATAATTCCATCTTTACCCGGAAATATATCAACAATTACTCCAATAGGCCACTTTAGTCTAGGAATATTATCTTCTTTGATTAATACAAGATCTCCTTTAGACAACTTGCAATTTTGAGTAAAACCCTTTACAACATTAGGCAAATTAGTTATGTAATTGTTGCTCCACACCTTCCAAAAATGTTCTAACTTTACATTTTGCACTATTGTCCTCTCATTCAAGTCTTTGGCATTTACATTGCATGGCACAATTTCTACTGAGGGTTTGCTGTGAGGGTTACATCCAAGAATGAAATGGGAGGGAGTGAGGTAGTGGAGAGGGTCTGGGTCTTCACTTACATATGTCAAGGGTCGAGAGTTAATACATCCCTCTATCTCAACAAGTACAGTTTCTAGTTCACGGACACTTATATAATTAAGACCTAGAGTTTTACGTAGGGAAAGTTTAACAGATCTAATGAGACGTTCCCACCAACCACCCCACCAAGGGGATCGAGGGACTATGAATTTCCATTTGGGGGCTAGATGTCCATACATGTTCACTGCTTCACTTTTAGCTGCCATAAAGGTCTTAGCATTATCAGAAAATATAACATTAGGCAAACCCCTTCTTGCTACAAATTTTCTTATGGCTAACATACAATCATACAAAGAGAGAGATTCTGTAAGTTCAAGATGAATGGCCCTTACTACACCACAGGTAAACAATAAAACATAAAACTTCTTGTCAGGGAAATCAGCACAAAAGAGGGGGCCTGCATAATCTAAACCCGTAACACTGAAGGGCCTAGCTGTAGTTATTCTTTCTTTGGGCAGTGGCGCTACAGGTTGACTACAGGGTCTAGAATCAAGCCAACGACAAATCAAACATTCCTTTACTATGGTCTTTGCTAATTTCCTTACACTAATAATCCAAAATTGAGTTCGTATGGATGATATCACACTATCCACACCAGCATGCTTTAAGTATTTGTGCTGAAATTTGATTAAGAGCTTAGCATATTTACCTTTGGGAATTATGAAAGGGTGTTTTGTGTCATAGTCTAACTCTGAGAACTCGAGACGACCTTTGATTCTAAGCAATCCTTTGTCATCAATGAATGGGTCTAACTTTCTTAATTTTGAGCTGAGAGGAAGAGTCTTGTTACTTGAGAGAAGCCTAATTTCATTTGCAAATGCTTCCTGCTGTATATTGTATATTAATTTCAAACTAGCTAATTCTATTTCTTCAGCAGTGAGGGGACCTTGTACCTTCCTCCCTTTACAATTATCTATGAATCTTAACACATATGCTGTTACCCTTAAGGCCTTTTCTAAATCACTAAACTTCTCTAAATCTATCAAGGGAGAGTGTGTCACTTGAACACTAAGGCATATAGGTACACTTGTAGTACAGGGCACTTCTAAATCTAAGCCTTGTTTTACATCTTCCTTATCATGACAAAGGACACTGGCTAACATAGGGGGTCCATACAACCACTGACTATTATGAACAAGTTTGTCTGCCAACACGCCACGAGTTATTATATCAGCAGGGTTTTCTTCACTAGGACAGTGGTGCCAGCACTCTGGTGACGTGAACTCTTTAATTTCCTTTACTCTATTTGCAACAAATACATCTTTCTTGCTTTAGTCACCTTTGATCCATGAAAAGGCAATTGTGGAGTCACTCCAACACATAACTTTAGTTCTACTGTCTAACTGTAGGGAATTCTTTACAAAATTTACCAATCTACTACACAAGAGAGCACCCATTAACTTTAAACGTGGTAATGTTAATGCCTTTATTAGTGCCCCACGATTGGCGCCAAAAATGTGGGGTTTTCTTGCCACATTCGTGCAGTAAATACAGATGTTCTTTGGGGTGGCCATTGAAACACGTGGTGTTGTTGAGCGTCTGCTAATTTATTCAGAAAATTTATCCTTAAGATCTCCCCAAAGCATACCTGGAAAATAACTTCTTGAAATGAAATGCATTGAGACTTTGACTACTATGAATCCACTTTTGAAACTTTACTTTTAACTCTAAGGGCAATTCTTCATCCCAATCTAACTTTAATTTCCACACCTCTTGGAATAGAATCTTACCATACATGATGAATGGACTTATAAGACCTAAAGGGTCAAACATCTTTGCTATTATACTTAGAATACTTCGTTTGGTGTGGGAGACTTCTACACTGTCGTCAGGTTTTCTACAATCAAAGGAGAAGGTATCTTGTACATTACACCACCTCAACCCTAACACACTACTTGACTCATCACCATCATGTATAAGATACACACCATCTTTTGACTTAGAAGTAATTGACATACAGTTTGAAACTAGCTTTGTAAGATCCATGCTACAATCTGCCAGTATACTACGTGCGTCACAGAATTTATCATGTGCATCCTTAACTGAATCTGCCCCACTCAACCAATTATCTGTGTACATATCAGTCTTTAGTTCTTGGACTACTTTACTTTGAGGGTACTTAGCAAGATGGGTTTTAAGTGTGGCATTCAAAAGAAAGGGACTAGATGTATTGCCAAAGGGAACACGGTTGAACCTCATGTGTCTTATGGTGCCATCCTCTTTAGGTAGCAAAAATCTATGCACATCCTTGTCTTCCTTGCGTACATTTATTTGCAGAAATGCCTTCTTTATATCTGCAGTTATAGCAATGGGCCAACGACGAAAGCGTACTAAAACTTCAACTAAATCTGGGTTAAGTGAAGGGCCAGAATGAAGACAGTCATTTAAAGAAACACCATTAAAGCAGGAGGCTGAGGCATCAAAGACAGGTCTTATCTTAGTGCTACTACTATTTAACTTTATCACAGGACGGTGAGGCATGTAGTATACAGGATTTACATTTGAAATTTCATTACTAGGTACTTCTTCTATTATGTTTTCATCCTCATAACTAGCCAACACCTTGAGATAATCTTTCTTTAATTCTTTATCTTTATCAAGCTTTACTTGTAACCTGTTAAGTCTCCTCCTCGCAATACTTTCATTATTTATGAGTTTTTCCTTGACTGAATCATTCTTCCATGGCAGTGCAACCTCGTATCTATCAGCTTTAAACTGTACAGTATTCTTAAATTCCTGCATTACTTTTGAGTCACTATTATCTTGCACTACCTCCTTTGGCTTAATTCCAACAGTTTCTAAATCCCAAAACTTACACAAGTCAGAATCAGACAGGGGGGAAATACACAAAAGTTGTGTTTCAGAATACCTGGAAGTGGTGTGAGCAGAATCAGGTAACCTTCCAGACAACACATACCCAAAGATGGACCTCATAGCCACAACACACTCCTTTTGGATGGCATCTGCTGCTGAAATTAATGTCCAGTAGTAATCAAGACCAATTAACACATCTATCACCATGGGGGAGGCACTGTTGTAATCATCTGCTAATTCAACATGGGAGAAAGAATTTAACACATGGTTAGGCACAACAGGTCTCACAAGAGGCTGACAAATCTTAGGAATTTCAGCTGTAATGACAGGAACAACATTGTTATCTTTATCTAACATACTTAATTTGAAAACATTTCTAAGTTCATCTTTTCCAGCACTGTGACCCCCAAAACTAGAATAGGGAATTGGGGTACTGGTTAGCCATTGTGGTTTGCATTTCTTAACAAAACTACTACTTATATAACTTCTATCAGCCCCATTATCAAACAACACTTTAGCCGTAACAACCCTACCATCAGTACCACATACTTTTACCTTGGCTGTCTGTAAGACTGTACAACTACCACCTTGACTAGACATGAGTGTTACGTTGTCCGACTTC
>BOPN01006035.1:27500-30000 GCA_017312705.2 Penaeus japonicus | reverse complement strand
TGAGATTTAAACTGCACTGCTATATGGCAATTAGGAGTGTCAGTTGTATATCAAGATGGACGCACAAGCAAGGCAAGGCCGTAGACCCCGGGGAAATCATGGCAACTAAGTGTTATAATGCATAGACCTGTGTTGCCTTTACGAAGCCTCATGCACGGATATACTGTATTTAGCTCCTAAACTATATTTAATTCACCTTCATTTTAATCGTAACCAATTTTAATTACTTCTAAAATATGCTCTCCGTGATATAATGTAGTAAGGATGGCCTGACATACATCAGTATAAGCCAAATCGGCATGGAAAAGACAACGGACAGCATACAGTAGAAATGCCTAAGCTGAGTACAAAGGCATAATCATATTCACGAAACGCCATGCTGTAATTTTGGACACAGCTCACCAAAACACACCAAAGCATGACCTGAACTGATTCTGATCGCTTGTAATTCAATGTATTACTCATTGTGCGTCATTAATTACAGTGCGACTCTGTTAGTGCTCAGTGAATAATTGTGCTTGCATTTCATACTCTGCAATTTCTGGCCAAGCAAAAAGCAATTCCGGGTTGATTTCTTTACTTTTATGTAGGTTGATTATGATCTGCTTCCGATACAGACAAACACTCTTATTCGCACGCTCACGGGCATATGCATACACATGGGCACGCTCACACAAAGATTATGTATGTATCTCTCTCTCTCTCTCTCTCTCTCTCTCTCTCTATATATATATATATATATATATATATATATATATATATATATATATATATATATATGTGTGTGTGTGTGTGTGTGTGTGTGTGTGTGCGTGTGTGTGTGTGTGTGTGTGTATGTATATATATATATATATATATATGTGTGTGTGTGTGTGTGTGTGTGTGTGTGTGTGTGTGTGTGTGTGTGTGTGTGTGTGTGTGTATGTGTGTGTGTATATGTGTGTGTGTGTGTGTGTATGTGTATGAGTATGTGTGTGTATGTGTGTATTTGTATATACATACATACATACATACATACATACACACACACACACACACACACACATATATATATATATATATACATACATACATTCATAATTCACCATTTCATATTCCACTTGAGACATGAAACAAACACACATAAGCTGACACTCCGGCGCCCTGCCCCAAGAACCCCAAAGCAACTTCCCTTGAGATGCTTCCCGCCGACAGACGAGGATCCCGTTAAGCTTCGACCGACGAAGCTTGAGGTCACGAGAGGTAAGAATCGTAAATTTCGAGGTCACGCGCGATTCGGTTTGCGGGGCAGCTTGGATTTAGCGATGGCTTTGCGTTACGTGTTACGGCGTAGCGTTTGGGATGGGGGTGGGGGGGGGGGGGGGGGGGGCATTGTTCGGGTAGGACTGATTTGTAAATCGTGATTGGCGAATAGTGCGGCATGAAGGTAGGTATGAGGAAGGGAAGATTAGGACGAAGGAAATTGGGGTTGTGGATAAAAATGCGTGATTGGGAGAAGGGGAGATAGATTCGTCGATAGATAGATTAGCAACGAGCGAGTCAGCAAGAGGGAGGGGAGTGGACGTCAATATGTAAAAATAGCAAAAGGGGCTTTCCATCTTTTGATTTTTCACTCTTGCTTGTATTAGTTATTTGAAGGTTTCTACAAAGGCATAAAGGGGATCATTGATATAGGCCTACAGTATAGGATTGAGCATATTTGGGCATAAGGCTGTGTGTGTGTGTGTGTGTGTGTGTGTGTGTGTGTGTGTGTGTGTGTGTGCGTGCGCCCGTGTGTGTGTGTGTGTGCGTGTGTGTGTGTGTGTGTGCGTGTGTGTGTGTGAAACTGGTTAGTAGCTTACGGATCTTCCCTGTACTATTAAATGTTTTCGAAGGCTTCAATTTCATGCATTTTTGTAGCGATTCTTATTTTTTTTGCAATTATTTCTGTTACGAACTTCTTGCCTTTGTTGCATCGATGAAGTATACTTTCATGTTCCATTTATAATTCCTTCGACTAATATTTTATTCCCTCTGTGCTTCTTTTTTTTCTATTTTCGTGGACATTGCCACAGGAAGAGGTCGTCCAAATCAATTTACGATTTAATTTTCGTTAGTATAGTAACGATAATTATTGTCATTACCATTATCATTATCAAGGGTATCATTATCATATTATTATCATCCTCATCATCATTATCATTAATTATTATAATTGTCATTATTATTGTTATTATTATTATTGTTTTTATTGTTATTACTATCATTATCATCATATTTCTTCTTATTGTCATCATCATTATCATTATTATCACTATTATCATAATTTTATTACCATCATTAATATCATCCTCATTATCATTATAGTTCTTGTTGTTCGTTCTCTCCTCTTCTCGTTTTCTCCGCTGGTCCGAGGAATGACGTGCAAGCTGGTCCAGTCTCTGTTGATAAAAACGTGCTTTGGAGCGGTTTGAATTGCAATGAGGTTTGTTAATACAGTTGCAACTGCCAGGAGGTTATT
>BOPN01006035.1:10000-22500 GCA_017312705.2 Penaeus japonicus | reverse complement strand
TAACGACAATTATGAAAATGAAAATCACCGTCCTAGTGAAATAATGATAATGATGTTAAGACGAATGAGTATAATGATGACAGTGATACTCTTATGAAGAATGACGATAATGATGATGATCATGATAATTGTAAGAATATGGATATTTATATTATCAACATAATCATTTTATCAAAATTATGTGTTTAGCACGATCAGCATTAACATTTTTATCTTTATCATCATCATTAGTATCATTATTGTTGTTGTGGCTACTATCATCATTATTAGGATTATCAATATCATTATAATTATTGTTACTACTCTTGTTATCTTTATAACCATTATCTTCAGCAAATACAGTCATTACTGTAATGATCATTATGTTGATTATAATTATCGTAATTATTATTTAATCATTATCGTTGGTGTTTATCTTATCGCTTTTATTACAACTGGAATAATAAGAATGATAACATTTATAATAATCATAATAAGAGGGATGATGATAATAATGATACATTGATGACAATGACAACGATGGTAATAATATTAATGATAATAACTATAACAGTAATGACACCACTGCTGATATTACCATCAGCAATTATAATAATCGTACTGATGAGGATGATTATAAGGACAATGTAGATAAAAAGAAGATAATGATAACAATAATAGAAATATTTGTGATGACAATAATCATAGCAATAACAATAATAACTATTACAACAACGATAAAACTATTATTTTTCAATCAGTCATCATAGTTAAAAAAAACTATACTGACATGGATAGCAACACTGATAAGACTAATAGAAATACAAAAAAAAATGAAAATGATGATATTCTGTGATGATAATAATTCTTCGCTAATACTATTTCAATGTGCAATCATAATCATTTATACATCTTATTCTTACCTGACAGTCTAGCTCATAAAATCTCTTGCTTTACAAATAGCAAAGCGCAGAAAAATAAGTATTTTTATGGAGAACTATGCGGTATCTGAATGATCAAGTCTGCAGTTGCCTGTTTGCAATTCACCTCATAAATTCTGCACGGCAATATTCGCATAACTCGGGCCAGTGTGATGGAATCTTAAAAACGAACATAATTCTTGGTCAATGCCTTTTATAAAGACTTTAGACCATAGAATGAGTTTCGCTAATATCATTTTTTATGGTTGTTCGAGAAGGTAAGGTTAGTTACGTGACGTTCTTGACAGAAGTAATGTCTTGTACAACAGCATTTCCCTAGTGGTATTTGCCAACGTCTCTAGCTTGTAAAGAGAGTCAGGATATCTGCTTGAGTTATAGAAGTGGTTTCTCTTGTGTGGAAAGGTTGAGCGATTTACGCGCCGCTCGGAGTATGTCACCGAGAGAAGTTATTTCTGTTCGTGAAACGTAAACCAGTCGCTGCGAAGCTAGAAGGACTAGAAATCATATAGTTATATCCATATCGCAACTAGAACAATGTAGCAACGTTGCAAAAAAAATAAACATTAAATAAAAATAAAAATAAAATTGTAGTGAGCGTGGCTCCGGGTGTCGACGGGAGTTGTACATCAGGTCAGAGTTCGCAGAGCAACTTGGCCTCACAGCTCACCCGAGGCCGCTGGATGGGAGCGAGTGGCAAGTCAGTGCGCTCTGAGCAAGTGAGGAGGGAGGACGTGCCGCTCTTCTCCGCTGTCCGTCGTTTGTGAGATTCACCTGTGCCATGCCTTTTTTGCCTCCACTGCGACCCAAAGTCCGAAAATCGTAATTGGCGATCGGGTGGCGGTCTTTTACCGAGAGGGAATGCATTCCGATGCCACGAATGGGATCGCAGTGAAAAGTTTACGACAGAAATAAACACCGACTCGGAGCGGAGCAAGTGTTGGGGCATCGAGAAAGGGCATCTCTGATTTTTACCTGTGGCGTGCGGGCTGGGCTGGCTGGCCCAACCAACACTCGCTGCGTGTGACCTGTTCGGGAGAGAGAAAAGAGAGAGAGAGAGAGAGATAATCAATTCTTCTAGAGAATTCCCACCAGCTATGACCAGTTCCCATCAACACCAGGCGAGTGAGATTACCAAACCCCATCGCGATAGTGTATTATCCTGCGATCTATGCGAGTGATACCATGAATGAATGAATCTCGACAGGGAATATAATACAACAGAAATAAAACCCCAGGGAATAATAATCAAAATCCTATTTATTTTATACCGAAAGTATCTATAGAAAAAGGGCCCAAATTTCTTAAGCGCCACATATACAGTGTGTTTTAGGCCCATGAAAGTTACAAAGTGAATACTATTTAGAAAAGAATTATGAATCTATTTCGTAGAGGGGATGTGGTGTGGTGGACAACGGTTGCATTTTTCATGGTAAGTAGTGTGCCTTCGTGTGTTTATTTAATTAATCTCTGTTCTTTGGGTGAGGCAAATTTGTATGGATTTTAATTCGATGTGGATTTTTATTCCACGTGTTTCGTTATCTCTATCTATCTCCTATCTTCTTTTTTCTCGTTATTTTGGAGATTAGAAATAAAATGAAGGAGTAAAAGATAGGAAAGCGATGTTGAAAAATACACGAAAAAATAAATGTTGCAGAGACACGTGCATAAAGTTCCGGGTTTTGGTTATTTCATTAGTTGAAGGTTAAATAAGAGTTGGTAATTGTTTATTTTTGGGCGATATTCGCAATTCTTAATATATATATTTTTTATTCTGTGTCTCATATTTTGGGTGATTTAACCCAGCGACTTGCTCTAGCTCTGAATGAGATGGTGTTCCAATGTCAGTCTTTTGGCCATGTGTCACGCCATGTTTATTGACATGTTGCAAAATATATAAAAAGGAAAAGAAAAACAAGAAGCGAACATGTTGCTTGGCCATTGCCCGGCATTTTGTCAAATCGTCAGAGAAAAAAAGTGAACCGTCTTGCAAACACATAATTGTTTTCCTTCATTCTTAAGGCTGAAGGTATGAAGGCATAGCACTGTCTTACCCCCGGCCTTTCTTAGTAAACAAAATTGACCTTTAACACGACGCGTCAAACCTGTCGCTCAAACACCCGGCCGCAATCCGTGGCTTATGAATAGACCTACATCTTTGTCAGGTTGTTTGTAAACTATTTTCTTAGGTTAGAATTGTATTTAGATATGTATGATTACGCGCGCGCGCATGAGTCTGTGTGTGTGTGTGTGTGTGTGTGTGTGTGTGTGTGTGTGTGTGTGTGTGTGTGTGTGTGTGTGTGTGTGTGTGTGTGTGTGTGTGTGTGTGTGTGTGTGCACTGTATATAATACTGACATTGGCATATGTAACTATGAATGCATTCTATTTGTTTTTTCTCTCTAACACCGTGTACGCGTGTCTAAGTTCTGAGCAAGCCACGTGTGCAAGTGATCTTTTACATAACAAAGCGATCCAAATGCTACATTCGCGTAACGTAGCCAACAATGTAAACTATATTATTTATTCGCACGAAACAAAAGCCAATAACATATATATATATATATATATATATATATATATATATATATATATATATATATATATACACCGCATATATCTTAATACATGCTTTATGTGGTAAGTAAACACTATAAACCATTTATGAGAAAAAACAAACTCGCGATTATGGGAACCGTACGCAAATCTTTGTCGCAAAACAAGCATAGCCGACTTTCTAATAAAGCACAAGCAATAAAAACAAGTCATCTCAAGACGACGCGAATTTCACTCTGGCTGAGCAACCACGTCGGTAGATAAGTAACGCAAAACCACTACTGACGGTAACGCAAAAACCACTTCTCTGTCACGCCTGGCAGAGAATCGCCAGACGGCACCCGCAGATGATACTAATTTGCATGTGCAGCATCATAGGCCAATCCTAAATAAAAGACTCACTCGACACCGTCATCAGTACGTAATCGCACGCAGGTAGTGATTCTGCGTGTGACCAGCGGGTTGAAGCGTGTAACAGCGGGTTCGTGGTCTCGAAGCATCCCGATTCGCCGGCCGCCCTTCTCGACCTTTCGCCGAAATATTACAGTCTAGAATCGCGGGGAAAATTGCATTTCGGAGTTGATTGTGTATTCTCTTTTAATTATGAAACAACCGCGGACGTTTCTATCTTTTTCGTTGTTGTTGTTTTTTAGTCACTGCCGGATGCCGACATGGTATTATTTTCTCGGGCGCTTCATAATCGCAAAGCAAACATTGCAGGGGGAAGAACTGCCGACTCACTCTAAGATTGGCAGTTGGGGATATCAAGTTTCCCCTCTGATTGCGTGTCATTTCCCATTCGCGCCCTGATTTGTGGTTGATAAGGGGGTGCGGTGCGTTGGCTCAAGCTATGGCCCTGTAAACTGAGGTGCGCCGTGTCACCCTTATTATAATAGAAGGAACGGTTTAGTCGAAGGCGTGAAGCTGAGAAAGACAGTGGGTCGCTCGTACTTGTGTTTCAGCACATGTAGCGCACTCGGGTATTCGATGTTGCTTCCGTGTACACAGTATGGGATACACTGAACGTGTAACTTGTAGGATAGTTGCGGTAATTATGGGATGAGTTCGGAGAGGGAAACATAGAAGGCTATTTGTAAAATTAGCGAAAAGTGTTTCATGTGGCGAAGAAAGGCGGTGATCAGAGTTTAGAGACGTATTTCCGATTCTGTACATCGAATAATTTTACAACATTTTTAATTTCAATTTTCAAAATTTCTTAAAACAATATTAGTCTCAAGACTGACAGAGGCCGGCGAAGAATGCGGTCTGTGCCATCATTAAATTGATATACATCAAGATAATGATGATGATGATAATAATAATAATGATAACAATTATAATGATAATGATAATATTAGTAATGATGATAATAATATCAGTAATAATAATAACAATATTAGTAATGATAATAATGATGATGATAATAATAATAGTAATAGTAGTGTTAGTAGTTATAATAGCAATGATAATCAGCATCATAATCGGAATCATAACAGTAATTATAACCATGATTATATATAAAGTGATAATGAAACTGTTATGATGATAATGATATTGATGATGATAAAAGATAAACACACGTAATTGTAATCCGATGTTTGATGCTTACATGGATCCACAAACCATTTTTTGTATACACGTAGCCCCTTGGTGTCGACTGGCAGCGTCAACATGCTTAAATCATGTCTAACCTTAGAGTAAAATTGATATAGCGTGGCTATATTCACTTCTATATTTCACGCGATGAAAAAAAAATGTGTGTATGTTGCTGGATTTGTAAACCTCGTGGCCTTGACATATTAACTGATAATCAATGTTGAAAGTCATGAATGGACGGACTGTGCCGGACTTAGATGAAAAAAAAGTTATTTTAAATGTTTATTGCATTCGACTGCGGACAATACGTTCCTGAAAGATTAAAACCAGCATCACGTTTGTACTTTCATGATTATGGTACATATGGAATAGGTTATAATTAAATAGGCCTATTTTCATATCACGAATGATTGAATAGGTCTCTATCATATTACAAATGACACATACAGACTAATTCCAGCGATATCATGCATAAAGATCGCCGTCTTGATAGCAAGATATCTTCCACTAATGTTAAAATAAAACACAGTTTTCAATTTGCAAGCTATTCACCAGGGACGCAAGCGATTGAATCAAACACGCTGTATCTTTGCTTTAATCTCGCAGAAGGCTGTCAAGAACGATTTAGAGACAAAATGATATTGACCTGCCAACAAATTGTTTGTTCGTTTCATTATTAGATTTAACGCTTTAGAAGGTCGTTATACGCAGGCCACGTCTTACCGCTATTCATACAAAGCGAGTGTGTAACCTTCGTTTTTCTCGGCTTATAGCATACCCTTGCATACACAGCTTCATGCTGGTTCCGCTTTCTACACGATAATAGCGTAAAATGCTGCAACATAAAAGGTCTTTGTGTGGCGGTTGATGCAACGGAGTTACAGGGCGGGTAGCGCACTTTGCTTGTATTTTATTTCCTTGTTGTCTTGTCTCCATGCAAAGTGGTATTATGTATTGCAAGGCTGGGCGAGCGTCTTGGCACTATGCTTTTTCGGTTAGAAATGTCTTTGCTCTTGAAGCGAGGTTGAGATGTTCCTTTCATTATCGGCTTCACATTTGCCCGACAAGATTTTTAAAAGGAAAGAAAGAGCCCTTTTGGAATGAACGTTTCTGTGTCGCATCAGAGTTTGATATTCTCATCCACACCTTCAGCTCCCCTTGTGAGAAGCATGAAATATGACTTTAATAATCCTCTGAAGTGAATATGAAGCACTGGCTGTGTGTGTGTGTGTTGCTGTTCTAGCGCCCATTCCCTGGCCGAGTGCTTTGTAGTAATCCACACAATACCATCCACGTGTGAAACTCACTGCGTCGCTCATCACAAGACCCGCCCCTCGTCTCTTCGGCGTACGTGAAACCACTCGTGTAAATTAATGATTATCTTGCTTTGGTCTCTCCACGCTTTACGCCTTTTTTTTTTTTTTTTTTCCTCGGCGCGATTCTGATGAGATCCAATTTTTCATCGGTTGATATACAGCGTGAATCTCGTTCATTAGCGCGGCTCTTCAGTCGGTAATTACGCTTTCATCCTTGGCTTTATGGCGTTGCTTGCTTTCATGCAGTTGGTAGTTTTTTATTGCAAGACCTTTTTTGTATTATTATTTTCTTCATTATCGGACATTAGAGACGGCTTTTGATATGCCAGCTATCATAGACACCGCTTGATATTAAGCATAATTTATATGTACGTAGTCTACTACCTTATATATAAATGTATGTATTTCAATATGTATACACGTATGCGGTATACTATATATACTCAATATCTGTACCAGTTATATGTTCATACCTCTTCTATATAATGTATATGAACGCATACACTTTATAATGCAACGAAATATGTTAACATAACCGTATAAGCATAGAAAAGTAGAGAATTTTAGTAGCTTCACAACACAAACTACATAAATCAAGCTGACGTTTGGACTCCGTTTCCTCAAAATCTGAGAAAGTTACAAAAATTTCGCATGGGCTGAGACATCACCAATATTAAATAACTGTTGGAAATAGATTTCTAAAGTGATTCTTCATTCTTGTTCCAGATTCAGTATGGCTCCTCCATGGCCAAGAGACACCGACGACCTCAGTACTGCGATGATATACAGGTAGGCCTATGTGGATATTTCTTTATTATTTTCTTTGTGTGTGTTTTTTTTTTTGTGTCTTCTTGTTTTTATATTGTTTGGTGTTGAAAGGATGTGATATTTATATTTTTTTTATTGTTGGTGTAATGTAATTTAAGGTTATAAACACGCACACGCACACACCCACATGCACGCACACGCAAACGCACACACATAAATATAATCTCTACAATAATTTTACATGGTTGCGAGAAATGCACACCATTCTTATAAACTTTAAACCCTTGATTTGCGTCCTCTTCCGCAGATGTTATAGCTATATTTCTCATATATAATTTTCTTACATCCTTATATATATATATATATATATATATATATATATATATATATATATATATATATATATATATATATATATATATATATATATATATATATATGATATATGTATGTGTGTGTGTGTGTGTTTTTTTTATATGAGAAAGCGATGACTTTTGTGAATTATTTACGACGGGAAAATAACACAGTAATATTCGGTAAAATATGTCGCATCCGGTAATGTCCAGCTTTTACAGTTTGTTTTTTTTATTATTAATGTCACTACAGTAACTCTTACTGTTATTCATTCTTGTATGTTGTTAGTGTAACGTTGTCATTATATTGTATATTCGTAATATGGGTAATATTAGTCATGTGATTTTTGCTGTTGAAATGTTATCATTATTATATAGTATTTGTTGTCATTGCTATAATTCTCATTAGTAGATTTTTATGATTATTATTTTCTTCATTATTTTGATAATAATTTTCGTATTAATATATGTATATTTTCATTATCATTATTATTACTATCATTGTATTATCATTTCCATTTATATTATTGTTATTATTATTAGTATGATTACTATTATTGTTTGATTATTTTGTTATACTCAATATTGTTAATACTTATTTTTTATTACCAATATTATTATTATTATTATTATTATTAAAGTTCTTATTATGTTCTTCAAATTCTATAATTGTGACATATTTTTATAAATTTGGATTTTATTATTATAGCCATGAGTTCTGATGCTGCAGGAGTATTACATCAGATGGGCCTATATAAGTGTCTTTATTCAAAGTTATCAACCTCTTCCCTGGTCCCTCTGTGCTGTTTTAAGTTACATCATACAGAATGATTTCCGGCGTTCCATGCTATAGCAACTAGGCTGAGAGGAAGAGAGAGAGAGAGAGAGAGAGAGAGAGAGAGAGAGAGAGAGAGAGAGAGAGAGAGAGAGAGAAAAAAGAGAGATATTACCTCCTAATGGCTGATCACGGGCATAATCCGCTGACTTCAGCCCTCTTCACCGGAGCCGATGGCATTTCCCGCATCACAAAGACCGTGCGCTTCTGGATGGCGCATTCGGCGTGTGAATACATAGGTTTGAGCTGTGTTGCAAGCCTCGTCGACTAGAAATTTGCAAAGGGTGTTGGATTGCTAAATGCCGTTGGATTACAATGTGTGCTTTGGATGACTGTGTTGTATTTCAATTAGTGTTGGATTGCAAGGTGATGTATTGAGGTGCGTTTTGGGTCGCAGTATATGCATTGTGTTATTGTATTGCAAAATGCGCTCGGTGCAAAGTGTGCTGTACTGGCTTGCGCGTTGGAATGCACGATGTTGTATTGCAGTGCACATTTTCTGCTTCTGATTCATTTAGTTATCTAGTTATTTCTATTTTAAATGTTAATTGCAATGTTTTTTTTCTTTCTTTCTTTCTTTTGAGGGAGCCTTTGAGACGGAGATATTTATGAGCAGAACTTTTTTTGAATATGTCATTTTCACCTTCGTAGTTTTGTATTTCTTTTAACAGTATTTGGGTAATTCTCGGCTGTGATATAAATAACCTGAAACGTTTTGGTATTTTCAGTATTAATGTTACTTGTAATTTTCTGTGGCCTTCTGTCGGTTCCTATGATTATATATCCTGGTATTAATTTCCTCTTTTTGCATTATTTTTCCTGGAAGTGTTAGCAGTTTGGAGTAAGTTAGTATTTCCTTATAATTAAGAAAAATATGCTCTTTGTATAGCTTCAATGAAATCCATCTCATTTATTTTTCTGGTTTTATGCTATTTTGGGTGTCTGCACCATTTTTAAATTCCCTGTTATCACTTACTCCTATTTTTTCCATTCTTATTTTTGCCTATTTCTATTTTATTTCCTTTTTTATTTTAATTATTCAAAGTTCACCGCTCAGCGTTGCCAAGGTGTTACCCGCTAGTTTCGACTCGTTTATTCGAAAAGTTGTCTCGTTTTCGTACCTTCTTCCGTTTCGAATACAGGAGTCGACACTGGCGGTTTATACGCTGGCTATGGTCGGCCGTATGTTTGAGTGGATAACACTAACCTAAATTTTCTTCTAATTATTATTATTACTATTATTACTATTATTATTATTATTATAATTATTATTATTTCGATCATCATCATTATCATTCTCATCATCCATATTACTATCATCATCATTATCAGTATTATTAATATAACCATTATCATCATCATTATCAGTATTATTAATATAACCATTATCATCATCATCATCATCATCATCATCATCATGTATGTAATATCTAGCTTTCATATCTTCAACATATATTTTTTAAACGTATCTCCATGTCTGGACCGGCGACGTGGGCGTGTTGATGGCCGAGTGAATATGCAACAAATTCAATGTGATAATCATGTGCATTTAGTGATGTATGCAAAGTGTCTAAGATTACTTTTTTTCCCCTTTTTAAATTTCTATTCTGAATGAACCATCACATCTGCCTTACCAGTTTTAAATGTCTGAATAACCTAGTGAATGTGCAATATATTTCACTAAACTTGTTTGTCTACATTCTCGATAGTCATGTGCACTTACCGATGTGTATAAATCTTCTAACATCTTCCTTCGTTTTTTTTTTTTTTTTCATTCTTTATTCTACATGTACCTTCACATAGACTCAGCGGTGTAAGCCTGGGGTTTAAGTGCGTGTTAGATTTTGTCGTGAATGAATATTTTATATATACAAATCATGATTGTGATAATAATGATGGTTGTGTTTATAGATTATCATTATCATTTTTATATCCTTTTTTCATAACCATGTATATATCCTGATGTAGGTATATAAATCCTTTTTTTTTTTTTTGGGGGGGGGGGTCAGTCATTTTTATATAAGGTCTGTAAGTAATCCTGTGTGAAAATCCTGTTGCATTTTTTTTTTTTTTTACACCCTTGCCGTAACGGTGTGGGTGCGTAAGTGACCCTCTGTTAGTGAATGTTTATTTCATTTACGTTTTTATTCTTATTCTTGATAACCATATTTCTTTCCCACTGGATTTAAATCCCGCCTGTTTCTTTTCTTTGCGTTAATTATTGATTTCGTGTTGCCATTTATTTTTAATCATGACAACCTCGTCTGCACTAACGATGTGAGCGCGTGAGTGGCTCTGCAGTGACTATTCCGTCAAACCATTTATTTGAAATTTTGAAAAGACATGTCTATTTCATCCTATGTATAAATCCTCATTCATTTTTGTTTTATTTTTGTTCGTTTGTTTACTTTATTTCAAATGTGCCTATACGTTTGCTTTGATGTGCGTAGTGAATATTATCTTCGTACAACCTTTTCTTGAAATTGTGAAGGACTTTGTATGTTTCACGATATCTGTAAAACCACATTCATATTTGTTCGTTTTATTTTTGTTTGCTCTAAGTTATGTGAGTGCACGAGCGACCTTGTGCTGAATATATATTTCAATTAACATTTTCTTTTGTACTTTTGTAAACTATGTGTATATCCTATCGTCTGTAAATCTCCATTCATTGCAGCAGTATTAAAATATGAGCCCGATTTAACGATGTGAATGCGTGAGTGACCCTGTAATGGATATATGTTTCAGTAAATCTTTTATATAAAATCCTGATAACTAAGTATATTTCCCGGTACGTGTAAATCCGCATTTTTTTCCCCTTTGTCTGTTTCATTTCTCTATCAACCGTCCCTCTGCCCCAGCGCCGAGAGTGCGTGAGCGACCTTGTGAGTACCCTTCTGGGGGAGAGAGAGAGAGAGAGAGAGAGAGAGAGAGAGAGAGAGAGAGAGGGTCGCCTTTCTTGAGTCGGGAGTGTCCGATTTCTTGGCCTGGGGAAGGCGGGGAGGGGGGGGACTTGATTACGCCGAAGGTATTGCGAATTAATTAAGTCGCCTGCTTGTCTTGTGTACGAGCTTGAATTAGGAAAAGTTGGGAATTTGTCGTTGTTTTTGTTGGTTGAGGTTTTGTCACTTGGGTAGGCTTTCCGTGGGCGAGGAAGAGGTGGTGAGGTGTTGAGGGTGGGTTATAAGGTGGGTAAGAGTGGGTGGGGTGAGGTGGTAAGGGATAGGGGGAGGGTGGGCATGGGTATGGATATGTGCGATGAGTGTGCGCTGGAGGCTAGGTGGGGGAGGGGAGGAAGGCGAGGGAGGGGTTGGGGGTGGGTGGGGAGGGTAAGGGTGAGACTTCGTAGGCCTTTGTCTCTCTGTTGACTTTTCTCTCTCTCTCTCGGGTGTGTAACCGACCCATTCAAGATGCCTGCGGTGGAGCGGAGACAGCTCTATTTACTGGCGGGAATTTCAGGTCGCCGATCCTTGTTTTGAAAGTTTTTTTCTTTTCTTTTCTTTTCTTTTTCTTTATCGTGTCAGGAAATCAGTGATTGTCTGTCTCTCTTTGGAAATTGTTTTTTCTACGCATCTTGAAATCAGTGACTATTTTTTCTTCATTTGAAGTTCTCCATTTTTTTCTACTGGTGTGACCGGAAGTCAGTGATTTTTTAAAGGATTTTATCATCATCGTAAGCCTACTTAGGGGGGAAGAAATGGTACTGCTGATTTTGTGACATAATTAAACATAGTGTTATTATCATAACTGTATTCTTGGAAAAAGGGAGGAGCGGTCTTTTAAACGTTTTTTTCATTATTATTATTATTATTATTATTATTATTATTATTACTATGATATCAACACAGATAAGGACAATAATAATATTACATATATCATTAGTATCATCATTATTATCATTATTATTATTATTATTACTGTAGTTCTTATTTTATTGTAATCATCATTATTATTATCATTTTATCATTATTAATATTGTTGTTGTTGTATTCATTATTGCCATCACTTTTACAATTATTACTACTACTGCCCCTACTATGGAAATGCCGGTATATGTAGCGATACACTCCAGACTCGCTTTCCTTTCCGGAACGAGACTGATTCGAACCGCGCGCGCACCGAACCTGCGCAACACGCGTAGTTCCCCGAATCGAAACAAAA
>BOPN01006034.1:75000-84283 GCA_017312705.2 Penaeus japonicus | reverse complement strand
TTTATATATATATATATAATTAATAAAACACTGCCACAATTTGAAAGGAAACTTTTAAAGAAAGTTCCTGATCAGGCGTAAGCAATCGAAAATTGTTATGTGCTCGTTACTGTGTTTGTGTGTTTTGTGATTCATATATATATATGTATATATATTTATGTATATACATATATATGTATATATGTATATATATATATATATATATATATATATATTTGTAGATAGATAGATAGATATAAATTAATATATGAAATCTCTCTCTTATTGTAGAAGCTGCATATATACCGTGCTAATCTCCGGATAATTCAATAAGCTGATTTGATTTCTACTTAGAATTAATCCGGAAAGGACCAGGATTATACCTATTATTAACTTACATATATATTAGATGTGATAAACTAAAGCCCAGGATTTCTGTCTCTAGAAGCTGCTTCTAATTGAAAACAGATTTTAAAAATAATCTTGTTTGTATGGAAATTGGCCATTACTAAGTTGTGTGTCGTTGAACACACTATTTAATTTATTGGTAAGATCATGGACGCTAATGAACAACACAAACCTGGTATAAAGTGCGAAAGAGGAAATGAAATAATAATAATGATAATACTGATAATAATAAAAGAGTGCCCAATCAATTTACTTTTTCCTTTAATAAATACCGTAACTTGAATATCTGGCGTGACTGGATTTACTGTAGTACTATTGAATTCAAGCGACATCACAACCCTAAATGATTTGAAGAAAACCTTGAGCAAAGAAAACTCTACGATGGTATTCGGTTATTTGTAATCTGTGTTATTTGAATGCCCTTCTAAAAAGATTCTAAGTATTTTAGCCAGATACCGAAGAGTGTCCACGGCATTGTGAATTTTGTGACTTGAGACGAACACTGTCAGAGATGGAATATTCATGCCACGCATTTCCCTCGTAAAAATGGCGATAAATCACAAACATGTTTTTCGTGCTCTTGGGATATGTCTTTGTTTTTTATGTGCACTTTTTACTTATAGTACTCAGCAGGGGGGAGATGGGGAAGTATATTACATGCTGTATCAAAAGGCTTTCGAAGATACTGGACAGAGAGAGGGAGGGATAGAGAGAGAGAGAGAGAGAGAGAGAGAGAGAGAGAGAGAGAGAGAGAGAGAGAGAGAGAGAGAGAGAGAGAGAGATTTAAAGAGAGAAAGAGAGAGAGAGAGAGAGAGAGAGAGAGAGAGAGAGAGAGAGAGAGAGAGAGAGAGAGAGAGAGAGAGAGAGAGAAAGAAAGAGAGAGAGAGAGAGGAGGGGGGCAAACAGACAGAAAAAGATAGAAAGAGTCACGTATATAATATACCCCTATGCCAATCACCATCACAAAACGCATTCTTTACACCCATTAGTTTTTCGACAACCAAACCGATTTACCAAATAGAGAATTCGATTTATCGCGCCATGTCAAAACTAAAAGTCTTATGGGTCCTCCTATTCCACATAGAAAAAAAGCACATACAAGCGACATTTGAAATACGGATGGCCCGATTTCCCCCCCATTTTCCACTTCAGTAAGGAAAGAGGCGCTCTGCCCCCCCCCCCCACACCCCACCCCCACCCCACCCACGTCTCGACAGGATGGGTCAAAATGGCTGACTATGTTTTACAAGAGGAAGGGGGACGGAACGGGAATTCCATCGTGCGGAAATTGAATGAAAACAAGAATGGCGCTGGATGTGCATTCTTCGTTCCAGAAGCTTCCTTTTGCGATGATATCTGGAAATCAGAAAATAGAATGAAATATGCTGATGGGTAACAGTACTTTGCAATATTCAGCGCTGTTGCTTAACCGGTAACTATTATGATTATTAAAATGATATTAAAGATGAGGATGGTAATAATATTGATATTGATTTCAATGAATATGAAAGTATTTATAAAGAAAACAAAAAATATTGATGATAAATTCAATAATAGTGGTAATAGTAATTATAGTAAAGATAATAATAATAACAACAATAATGATAATGATAACAATAACTGCAGAAATGATAATGATAAAAGATATTGCTAATAATATAAGAACAATAATTATGATAACAATATCTATAATACTTATCATTATCATATGAATTATAATGATGATGAAATATATTAATAAGGGTATGATAATAATTATAATAATAAGAATGATGATAATGCTAATAATAGTTATAATAATAATGCTGATAATAATGATAATGACAAGAGTAAAAACAATGATTATGATAATGATGATAATGATAATGATAAGAATAATAACAATGATGACGATGAAGATGAAGATGATGATAATGATAATGATAAGAATAATAGCAATGATGATGATGATGATAATGATCATGATAATGATAAGAATAATAACAATGATGATGACGATGATAATGATAATGATAATAACAATGATGATAATGATAATGATAATACTAATAATGATGATAATGATAATTAGGATAATGATACTATTAATAATAATAATCATATTAACGATAAAGGTAACAGTAATAATAATAATTATGATAAGAATAGAAATGGAGATAATAAAAATGATGATAACATAAATAATCGTCAAAATGATAATTATTATAATAATGATAATGGCGAGAATACTAATAATGATGATGAGGAGGAGGATAATGACGACGATGATGATGATGATGATAATATTAATGATATGATGATGATACTGTTAATGATGATAATGAAAATAATAATCATATCAATGATGATAATTATAAAAGTAATAGTAGAAATGGTGATGATAAAAATGATGATAAAATTAATAATAGTCATGCTACTGCTACTAGCAAGAGTGTTCAGGGCCTTAGAGCAGACCCAGTAAATTCATTTACATATTTAAACTCAGCCAGCTTTTTCATTTCAAGTATTGGGTAAACACATTGGGGAATATTTATCACACATGGAAGGAAATTCATTTACATGCAATAAATGTTAGAAATTCACGCTATAAGAAGATTCTATATAAATGATGAATGTGAAAATGATGACTTTGCATGACATTTTTTTGTGGTCATATATATATTGTGGTCATAGATATAACGTTCAGTTATCGGTATATTGGTCTGAACTTTCAGATTTGTCTCGTAAACATCATAATTTCATGCATGTAGCATTTTGGAGTTCTCGAAAGATTGCTAAATCTCATTGAATAACCTCAAATAATTTCTACCTCATAATGTCAACTGTAGGCGACTCGCTTTGACGATAATTAATTTAGTTTTTGACAGAGGTTTTCACAATATCAAAGTGAAAACCTCTTCACATAACTGAAGCCCTGGAAAGTTTTAGTACTAGAGTCCCCGAATGATGATTAATTCATAAGACGATATTCAGGGTGTGCAACAAAGGTAATTTGTGATTAATCATGTTCCGTCGAGAACTGTCTTACTACTGATAATTCTATCGTATGTTGCCATGTATGTGACAGTAAATCGTCGATGAGTTTGCTTTTCTGTCTTTGTCTCTAGGCTCTACCGCAGTCCGAGACAAGGAAGGTCATAACCCGCGCATCAATTACCAGCTGATAACCTACATGTGGTGGTCAACGACTCCTGCTTTTGGGACAGCGTTTCCTCAGACGATGCTCTGACCGGTCACTTGCTCTGGATCAAACGAGGTCTTGAAGAAGTCTCTCTTTGCGCTGTTGTGCACTACGGGGGTCGGAGGGTGGCTGGGAAGGGCAGGGTCTCACTTGGGCCATAAGAACTGAGGTGCGTGGGGGGTAAGGGGGGGGGGGGGGTAAGGGGGTGTTGAGGGAATCTCGCTAGGGCCATAAACGTCGTGACTTCTGTCAGCAGCCGGTTTTGCCCAACAGCCTAACGAATAAGAAAAAAAGGACTGATACTGTTGGTCAGTCTCTGCTTTTAAGGCCAGTCAAGCCATAAACACCAGAGATTACTGTCCTCTCGGATACTTGGAGAAAATCCGAACTCGAGTAAACAGTGTCCACAACTAACTTTTTTCCTTCCTTTCTTTTCGCGCAGTAGCGGCCAGAGGTCTTCTCGCTATCATGTAATGGCCCTTGCTAGAAACTTTCTGCGCCGACAGTTGGGTTAACATTCAGTTAGAGGGGCGAGGCGGGGTATGAACGCGATCTTTGATAGTATCTGTACAGTTTTGCTTATTCTTTTGTTTGTTATTGAATGTATGTAGTCTTTTATATCATTTTTATGTCTAACTCCACTCTTACGCGTTTTATCTTGAAAGCAACTTTCTATTTGACCTTGTATGCTTCTTCCCTCCTCCTAAACCTGCTTGGAGTTTTAAAGGTTTTTGTGACGATAATGATTTTTAGAATTGATACTACAACGTATTATCACCATCGTCTTCATTGTCATTATCCTCCTCCTCTTGCTTCCCATCCTCCTCCTCCTCATCATCATCATCATCATCGTTATCATTATCATTAGTATCATCATCATCACCTTCACCTTCACCATCATCAACATCAACATCATTGTTGGTCTCTTATCATACAATCTGCCTTACCATTACAGTGCTACACCATGAAAATAATACTGCTGAAGTAGGATCCCCCCTGTAAGTGAATGCGAAAGAATGATATATGAACGCATGCAAATATGAACTGAATGTTCTCCGCATAATGTGCATCCTAAGAGCGTCTACATTTTACATGAAAAATTGCCACGCTATGAATACGCGCCTTTGCTATGGACTGCTTTTGCATGTGGATGAAGTCTGCGCTTTTGTTCAGCTTCGATGCATCTTTATGGCAGAATACTCTTAAACATCTCATGTATAACTATCAGTTGATTATTTCATGCAAAACATGTTTCACTTACTCAGTTACTGCCGTACAGTGTTCATTTTACAACAGTTATTTTTGCAAACTATAATAGATATGATGACATTGATTATTGTTATTATTATAATTGTCATTACTCTTGTTGTTATCATCATTATTATTGAGTTTTATTATCATTATTATTATTATTATTAATATTATTATCATTATTATTGATTATCATTATTATTGATTATCATTATTATTATCATTATAACCATTATCATCATCATTGTTATCATCATTCCCATCATCGTCATCATTATTATCATCATTATCATTTATAATCATCTCATTCACAGTTATTATCATTATCGCTATCCTTCATCATTATCATATTATCATAATCATATTCATAATCATTATCATTATCATTATCTTTGTCATTTTTATTGCCTTTGTCATTGTCATTTTAATTTCTAATATCATTATTATTTTAGTTACTATTAATGTTTTCATACTGCTAATGATGATATCATTAATATTATTATTACTATTGTCATCATCATTATTATCTTATTTATTCATCATCTTATTGATTGGCTATCAACTGTCCTAGCACACCATTCCTGGCACATTTGAAGTACATATATTTCCGTTCAACCCGGTTTCATTCCGTTCGAATACAGTTCGTATTTATGCGAAAGATATTCAACAAAGTTACCCACAAAATTCAAAAACGATAAGCCAGATAAGTGTCGCTCAAAACAAAATTTCTACGCCTTCCCCAGCCCACGCTAGATTCACGAAAGTCTTTTTAGTGAATGAAGATCAGTGTCGCATCTTGAAAAAAGCTTTTGGAGGGTAATTAGTCAGTGCGGGTTTAATTATGAAGTCTGTTTGATCTTGGATAAACAGGGAGACACAATAAAAGGGGAGTAATGTGATTTAGTCATGACGTCGCTAATGATTCACAAGGCAAATGAGAGTGGATTGAAAATTGCAATTAGAATGCAATCGAATCCGACTAATATATCCACGAGAGTTGTTGTTGTTTTACAGATGGTTAAACGGAGTCGCTCATTTTGATTCCTGATGCGATGTAAAAGGCGTTTTCTTAGTCAACTGAATTGATTGCTACTATCCTGAAGATATTTCGATTGCAACGTTGTATTATGCGAGTTTGACAGAGAGAAACTAGAAATAAGGCAAATCTAAACTATCAGGAGTTAGCTTTAAGTATATGATCGATTTATTTTGGTCGAAGTCACCTCCCGAATGCACGAAGCCAAACGCAAATAATCGGCTTTTCGATTTATTATCCGGCTTATATTCCTTCGGAGACTTTCCATCCCGGCGGATCTATTAAATGTGATTAACCATTTACTAAGCGGATCCTGCTACTTATGCTAAAAATACCCACCTACCTACCATCACACACACACACACACACACTCACACACGCACACACACACGCACACACACACACACACACACACACAAACACACACACACACACACACACACACACGCACACACACACACACACACACACACACACACACACACACACACACACACACACACACACACACACACACACACACACACACACACACATAACACACACATAACACACGATATGTATGTAGGTATGTATATGTATATATGTAGTTTATCTGTATATCTGTATATCTGTATATCTGTATATCTGTATATCTGTATGTGTATATGTGTATATGTGTATCTGTATATCTGTGGATGTGTATATGTGTATATGTGTATCTGTGTGTATGCGTGAATGTGTGAATGTGTGTATGTGTGTATGTGTGTGTGTGTGTGTGTGTGTGTGTGTGTGTGTGTGTGTGTGTATCAAGGTACTTAACTGTATGTGAACAGGTGCAGAATGGACATGAAAGGAATAGCAAAACTTATAAGACAATTATAAACAAGATCAGAACACTCGCCATGCGTACACCTTAAAATCTGTTCGAAATCCATGTTATGTGACTTCAGTGATTGTCTCTTAAGAACTCCTTGTAGATTAAGGGGCAAACTTCGTCATTAGGACATTCGGACGAGCCTAGCCGCACACCCAGAAATGGCCATTACTCTTTCGGCCAATCACAGTCAAGTCGAGGCGTACTTCGACCGATGAGCGAGGTCAACCGAGTCCCCGTAGTGACCTCGTATTCCCTAATTGGCATCTTAGCTAAAACTCCGCACATAGGACTTCCTTAGCTTCAAGACAGATTCAATTCAGACTCCTAATCGAGACGTCTTCTCATCCTTCGACTCCTCCGCCAAGGATGGATGGTCTCAGAACTCTCCGCCCTTGGGATTCTAGGTAGATCTGTGTCTAGTACCTTAGTGACTTTATTTCATTTGCTGTGTAGTGTCAGTGTTTCCTTATTGTTCTCGATATAACTATAATTCAGATCTCGTTAGCTTTGCTGTAAGTTTAGCTTTCCCAATTGCGTATATTTCGTGTCTTTTTTGTTGTAAATACTGTTAAATATATTGTTATTGTTTTTAGCTGTTGTGGTTAACATCATCCTTTATTACATATGTGTGGTAATTAGAATGATTCTATATGTCGCCTCGGCCTACACTGAGATTAGTAACTCGTTACATATCATACCTCTAATATATCTGCTAGCAGTGGTATATTAATCTTCTAACCATCACAGTATATGTGTGTGTGTGTGTGTGATTCTGACAATGATACTGATAATGATAGCAATAATGCTAGTGATACCTTTGTATATAGATTAAGAGAAATGCTGGGAAAGGGACGAACAGCCTGCGTCTAACATTATCAGCTTTAGATGATGTTAGACGCAGGCTGTTCGTCCCTTCCCCAACATTTCTCTTAATCTATATACAAAGGTATCACTACCATGACCTTGAATCGGCACTGGATACTGAAAGGAAAGGTTACATAATCATTATCTAAGATCAGGATAAATGTTGAAGAAATATATGAAATCATAATAAAGGAAACATATGAAGCCATGGAGAACATAGCAGACAGACACTGGCACTGGGCAAGTGATAGGGGGACGCTCTCACCCCAGAGACGGCATAGCTCAGGAGAAGAAAGGGGAAAAGATAACCTTTACTGAGAACATTCTAACTCAGGGAGGGGGATTGAAAAGTCAGGGATGATTAGAATGAGAATGATTCAAACGTTAAGAAAGAGGTAGGCGATTAAGAGGTGAAATAATAACTGAACTAAGGCTAGGATCATGTTATTGTTAGAGGTTTGAGCAGGAGGCAGCGATGATGAAAACCGTGGTCTTGAAAGTCGTTACAATATATGATATCATCATCGAATAACAACTCTGGAATCGTTTTAACTCTAGCCAACGATGAACAATTACGTTAATAGCCATTATGATCGATAGATAAAAGAAAAAACGGACCTGTTAGAGAAGTCTTTGCCAATCGACAAGAAGACTGGTTAAATGAACAAAATGTTAAAGGGAGGGTAATTAATGATAGTAAATTAAGCCTGTGCAACTATGAATTATGTGCTTATGACCGAATTGTTCGAGCTTAATAGGTTCATTTACATGAGTAATAACACCAATACATTTAGAGTCCGGTGAATAATGAACAAATGTTGTATAAGCTGAGGGAACCTTCAAGAGGAAGGGATATAGAGTATCAACGACACAGCAGTTGCTAATAACATTCACAAAAAGGAAAATACGCGCATGGTTTGTGTACTCAACAAACAGATGAATGAATGAAAAAAATACTTATCGTTACCGACTATCAGGAGTTAGAGCCGCAGATAGTAATGCTATAACATGAGCCACCGTTAGCAAGTGAATCGATGGTGGCATAGGAAGGGGAATCAGACAGGTACGGTTGTGTTCACAGGCAACGGACAGCCGAAAATCTGCAAGAACTATGAGAAATCGAGAGAACAAAATAGTTTCATTAATACCCAGTATTAGGATAATGATAATATAGTTTAATGGAAATGACATTTATCACAACAAAGTACGCATCAGTAACACAACTGGCAAAGGATTTGACCAGATTCCCATTATGTAATGTGTAACACAGCGATTGCTATGAAATAAAGCTTGATGGTGATATTAGTACATGACTTGCAAGTTGGTTTGTTACCTAATTATTATAGTGTTGTTAGTATATAACTTGAAAGTTGGTTTGTTATCTAATTATTATAGTGTTGTTAGTACACAACTTGCAAGTTGGTTTGTTATCTACTGTATTATTATAGTGTTGTTAGTACACAACTTGCATGTTGGTTTGTTATCTAATTATTATAGTGTTAGTACATAACTTGCAAGTTGGTTTGTTATCCACTGTAATTATTATAGTGTTGTTAGTACATAACTTGTAAGTTGGATTGTTATCCACTGTAATTATTATAGTGTTAGTACACAACTTGCAAGTTGGTTTGTTATCCACTGTAATTATTATAGTGTTGTTAGTACATAACTTGTAAGTTGGTTTGTTATCCACTGTAATTATTAT
>BOPN01006034.1:57500-60000 GCA_017312705.2 Penaeus japonicus | reverse complement strand
AGAGAGAGAGAGAGAGAGAGAGAGAGAGAGAGAGAGAGAGAGAGAGAGAGAGAGAGAGAGAGAGAGAGAGAGAGAGAGAGAGAGAGAGAGAGAGAGAGGGAGAGAGAGAGAGAACAGAAGAGATAGATAGATAGAGAGAGAGAAAAGAAGAAGAAGAAGAAGAAGAAGAGAGGGAGAATAAGAAAATGGAGAAGAAGAAGAGAGAGAGAAGAACAGAAAGAGAGAGAGAGAGAGAGAGAGAGAGAGAGAGAGAGAGAGAGAGAGAGAGAGAGAGAGAGAGAGAACAGAAGAGATAGATAGATAGAGAGAGAGAAAAGAAGAAGAAGAAGAAGAAGAGAGAGAGAATAAGAAAATAGAGAAGAAGAAAAGAGAGAGAGAGAGAGAGAGAATGCAAAGGAGAGAGAGAAACGAAGATCTACTGCACGTGCCACACGACCTCCCCTGGGATCTCCCCCCCCCCCCCCCCACCCCAGCCCCCAAGCTACCTGCCACGGCGCAGAGCATCAAGAGTTCCGAACCGGCAGCCTACAGCGCCAAGAGCTTCTTAGGACGGAATGCCATAGGAACGACCCGTCAAATCCAACAATAAGACTCGTACACATAAGGCCCTGGCAACGTGCAAGTAAGAACGAGATGAACGGAGAAGCAGAAGAGCCTACACTTCCATCGACACTTTTAAACTCTTTGAAATGTTTCCGCTCGACATTTCTCCACATAACCGTGAGTACATACAAAGCAGCCAATTCTTTCTCATGTCTCTATTTTCCTATATATCCCATATACGTCTGTTTATGTGTTTTAACAAAACAAAAAGTAAAGACGTCTTTGTTAGGATTTTTTTTTTTTTTTTTTTTTTTTTTTTTTTTTTTTTTACGACCATTTAACATAAGTTATTACATTCTTATCGGCGGTCGACCTATTCACGTAATAATTTCATAATGTGTTGTGTAGTTTGCCGTAAAATGATTTTAAAGAAAAAAGAAAAATCATTATTTCAGTTCTTTCTAAGTTTTTCTCATTTTTTCCTTATCATTCGTTCATCATTCTTTTGTATTATCGAATTCTATAATTCTTTAACTACGCTATGTATGTAAAGAACATGAGGGATCACTGGAAGTTCGAGAAGTATTTCTAGGAAATTTCCTATCATATAACCCCCCCCCCCCCCCTCCCATGTGCGCATGGCTTGGAACAGCCGCCACGCCACGCACACAACTTTCCTTTCCCTTCCCCTGTGCGTATAGATACCTCCCTCCGTCCGCCCTCCCAGGCCTTAGAAGACACGGGCAGAGCTATCGTGTGCTTTATCATCTAATAAGCAAAGCCTCCCTGGCACGACGATAAAACCACCAGAAAGGCTTGGCCACCAGCCCTGTCAACCCTAATGTCCCGAAGCCGCCACCTCGCACCTTCACAATCATGTGGGTGTTGTTGCACAATCAGGATAAGGTTTGGCCGGGTGTGTTACATCGACGCAATCATGTTGACAGAGAGATAAAGTAGCAGAGCTGTTTCTCTCATTCATTTTCATTTATTTTATATCCATATAGAATATGAAAAATGATATATGCTTTTTCCCCTCATCATTCATATTAATTAGCTACAATGTAATCTCATTCTCAATTAGTTCGTATTTGGCCTACTCTGAACTGTCGCATTAAATCAACGAATTCGAACTTTATTCATTCTCTTCATTTGTCATACATTTAAGTTTATGCTTAAACTACTTATTCGCTGAACAAACGCAATTAGCCGTAAAAAACATTTTCCAAAATAGAGCATAGAGAGGATAGGGTTGCAATAAGACGTTTCATTTCGGTGTCAGCTACTTATCCGACGGGTCTATTATTGCCTAAATTATCCCGAATAGGATCAATTTCATGATTATTATAATTTTTCGTTACCTGTATGATTCTAGTGCGAATTTACACCTACGTTTAAGCTACTCTCTCGCCAGTCAAACGCAATTTAGCCGTAAAAAAATGATTGCTTGTCTTGCACGTAAGGCCGTTCTGTACATGCTGCGAGCCAACAGTCCGACAGGTCAAATATTGGATAGAATATTCCCGAATCAGATCAGTTTCGAGATTGATTTTCCTGTAATAGCTAATTGTTACGAAAGTACCGACACTCATATTTTATTTCAATAAGATATCAATTTTAGTTTATTGTTTAGAAGGAATATTTCCATACGAACTTAAAGTAACACATCTTATTCACTCGTACACTGTGTCAATCACTTTCACTTTCACCTCACGGATTCATTCCTCACTGTAGACACACCGTCTGCACGCTTCTCACTCTGCAATAACTCATCCCACACTACTGTTGACTTACCCACTTGACATTGCGATCGGGTCATGGCGTAAAATGAATGAATTCATAGCAGTTCGGTAGGATGACGTGTACTACCCACAGTATTCTTTTATCGCCCTTAGTTGTTGAAAGTAAAGGTGGGTAATTATTAGCATTGTATTTCTATGAACTCCCAATATATATT
>BOPN01006034.1:2500-10000 GCA_017312705.2 Penaeus japonicus | reverse complement strand
ATTTTCAATCATTTTTTTCGTGCAATACCCAACGCTATAACTGGATTCAAACCTCAACCTCCAGTTATCGTTGGGGGAGAATGAAAAAAGAACATGAGAGAAAATACACTTAAAAGATGTAATTCAGTTATCAAACAGAGAGAGAAAAAGAAATTAAAATACAAATATTTTATAACTCAGTGAAGCTGGGCAATGTTAGAGGAAGGAACACACAAAAATAAATAAAGAAAGAAGAGGCAACGTGCTGTAAATTAGCTTACATTTTGAGACTGTGAGACATTGTATAATGTGCTATCACTTGGACTTAAAGGACTTCTGATGTAAACAAATCACATGATGTCTTGATCGGAGGTTGATGTGCTGAAGTGGAAGATCACAGACATCACGCGAGAAAAAAGTGCCAGACATTGATTACGGAATAGTGTGATACACACATTCATGAAATGGTGATGGCGGCAGAGAGAGAGAAAAAAAATCTTGTTATACATGGATCGTATAACACAGAAGGAAATGAGGTGATATTCGAATTTAAAATCTCAATTTTATACTTGGCACGAGTGAGTATTATATGTTTACGAATTCGAACATGCTTCTTCTCAGGTATTGAAAATTATAGGAAAATAGAACTAGTCTTCTTTAAAAAGATTAATGTTTTCCTTTTCTAAAATGTACACTGATTTCATATTATGGAAATGGAGTGTTGATTCATACAGTTTTATGAGGTAACAAAATCGATTATATTCATATGTGGTAACATTAAAAAAAAGGAAATATGTATCCGTATATCTATATGATAATCAATGAGCTTGCAGTCATCGAAGCTTTCACATACACCATCTATGAAGAAAATTCAACGGAACAAAATCGAACGAACGTCTAAAACAGTGAATGACGTCATGAGTGAATAGCAGCGGGTAATGAGTTGATGGCGAAGGACACAGCGCACGGGTGACGGTCATGAGAATAATTGTGACTATATTCCGCCAGCCCTTCGTGAACTAGATTCACGAACGGAGTCAGCTGGCCGTGGTTAGTGATGGATGGAGAGGCGAATGAACAGCATAAATAGAATGGGAATGCGTGTGTGTGTGTGGAGCGAGCAACTCGATGGAGTGACGGGGTGGCTAAAAGTCTCATGAATGAGGGCGAGGTAATGAGAAACAAGAAGGAAACCAGAAGACCGGATACGAAGACAGGGAAAACGAAGCATGTTTAACAGTTCGGTGGAAATGATAGTGCAAGGGGACGTAGAGTTTTTCTAACTTATAGAACAGGAAAAAGGGAACAGACGAAACCACACGATGAGTGAAGGAATGAGATGAATGTCAATGCAAATATGTTATAATAGAAGTCTTATTGATGATCATCTATGTCACCAAAGTCTCCATTTATTGTTTACATACATACATACAAACATACACACACATACATACATACATACATACATACAAACATACACACACATATATACATACATACATACATACATACATACAAATGCATATATACATATATACACTATGTAAGTATATAATATATATATATATACATATATATATATACATATATGTAATACATACATACATATATATATATATATATATATATATATATATATATATATATATATATATATAGATAGATAGATAGATATATACATATATATGTATATATATACATACATACATACATACATACATATATATATATATATATATATATATATATATATATACACTTTTTTTTTCTTTTTTCTTTTTTCTTTTTTTTACCGTCGGCACATTCTCGTCAACGGGTTAATTATAATAATCATCAGCATATCCTTCCTTTCACTCTTTCCTTGATATTGGCACTATTTCCATAGCTGATGGTATTATCATTATCAATACAACCATTATTATCAATACAGCAGAGATGATTGTAGTAAGATCAGTAGTGTCATTATTGTCATCATTGTTCTCGCCATTATTATTACTGCTCTTCTGTACTGTAATTAGCTTAGATATTTTCATGGCTGTTGTTAGTGCCTGTGTTTTTGTAGGATTTATTACTATCATCATTATTGTTATTGTTGTTATTATTATAATGATGATGATGATAATGACGATGATGATTCATGTTATTATCATTATTGTTATGAATATTTTATATATATATATATATATATATATATACATATATATACACATATACATACACGGCATTGGATCACTAGTTACAAGCTAATTTTGTTTCTTTTGTCATTAGCAATAGTTTTACGGATTATAGTGATAGCTTATGATAGATTTCCGACCTACTATCAACCGCCGTTTGGAGACTACCTTCTGACATTCTATACAAGATTTCGCAAAAGGGTGATGCTCTAGTGGTGAGTTAACAAGCTTTAGAGACCCGGCTGAGGTCGAGAGTGAGAAGCGGGTGATGAAATCCACCTCACTGAAGTTGAAGAGAGGGAAGGTTTTCAGTCAAGTTTTGATATAATTATAGCTGTCTTTGGGGCGACTCGGGTGCTGATATGGGGTTGTTACGTAGTAACTACTCGTCTTCTTTTATCAGCTAGCAGAAGAACTTGCTAAAAGACTGACTAAGATGGACACTTACTCCTTTGTCTGGGAAGTTAAGGGGAAGGTTGGTGAAGGAAAGCCTCTTTGTTTCTCGTTTACCACACTTGTTATCGTTTCATACACGAACCCACCTCACCTTAACGCCCGACACGGAGGGTCCTCTCCTACTCCACCCATACATACTATGAGCGCTAACAGGCACATCAATTATTTCCTATCAGAGAGATCTAGGGTATTCAGGACAAGTCAGCGGAATACAAACGATAACGTTGCGACTAAAAAAGGACTAGGAGTAAGCACTAGCTCTGACGGGTATAGAGTGCAGACGATGTCGCGTAGAAACACACGTGACTCGAAAATAATCTATTGTAAAAGCTGTGCCAATAGTACAGTACACATTCCCCCGTGTAATTTGACAACTGCACACACAAACATAGCGGTGGAAGCAGCAGCAGCAGCAACTCTGCAATATGCACAATGTCACAATCTGCACACATGAAACCGAACCTTGCTAAGGCACTTTCATTGTATAATAAACACGAAACAGCAATTTCCGAACGTGAGTTGACAGGCCCAACGACCTTGCAAGGTTTCACAGCCTCAGCAAGGTCACTCTCTCCCTGCGTGCGGGTGCGAGCCTGGCCTTGCCGGAGCGCGAACACCGCATGAGGGTCGAGGCGCCATCGCGTTCGACGAGAGGATCAAAGAAGGAGGCTTCGGGCACAGGGACATGACGAGATGAAGATCACCTGACTCTGGAGAAGCTATCGTTATAGGAGGCGTGGCTGTTACTCGTAATAATTATTATATACTTCTTTCTTTTCTTTCGTTCTCGCTTCCTAACGAGCTCTGGGCCCACACCTTCATTCACCAAACACGTCTTTCTGCTGCATTCGTCAAAGCTGCGATGATAAGCAAGACATTCATCATGTGCACGCATACTGCCGAACATACTTTCACGTACTATACATTCATGCATGTCACACGCACATGCTTATATACATGTGAATATAACATATATATATAATATATATATATATATATATATATATATATATATATATATATATATATATATATATATATATATATTATATATATATATATTATATATATATGTATATATATATATATATATATATATATATATATATATATATATATATATATGGATATACATATATGTGTGTGTGTGTGTGTGTGTGTGTGTGTGTGTGTGTGTGTGTGTGTGTGTGTGTGTGTGTGTGTGTGTGTGTGTGTGTGTGTGTGTGTGTGTGTGTGTGTGTGTGTGTGTGTGTGTGTGTGTGTGTGTATACCGCATAAATACATACATACATACATACATACATACATACATATATATATATATATATATATATATATATATATATATATATATATATATATATATATATAAGTATGTGTGTGTATACACCAATGTTATACATTGTATATACAACATTTTATCAGTTTTCTGTATTTGAGAATAGCTGTAATACTGCAGGGATATAAATACTACGCAATATAGTACATGCTTTACGATATGCAAGCTATATCTTACCTAACAAATAAATTTACAATTTCTAATATAAATCTGTAGACCAGAGCCCCGATACCAAAGTGTAGGAAAGAAGAGTTCACTAAAATCTGCTAGCCACACACCACCACTGTCAGCTAGAACGGCAATATCATCCTTTATATTAACCACAGCTATCTTGTAATCTTTTAAGGCAGCAATTACAATGAAGAAATGCTTAGAAGGAAAGGAAAGGGAAAGGGCATAGAGAGTCTAGGCGGGGCGGGAACTAGAGACTAGCGCACTCTAGCAAAGAGGCTCTGGACTCCCCACTTCACAAAGGTTAGGTCAAGCTGGTGGTCACTGCTGATTGTCGAATCGTTTTATCTCTTTATTTGGATTAGCATCATCGTTTTTTTTTTTCTTTTTTAAAAGTTTTTTTTTTTCGATCACTTACATTTACTACCCAGAGCGAAAACAGATAAAAATAAAAAAACAAATAAATATTTAAAAGCAAAATCCTGCATTACCATGGTTGTGATTTCTATATTTTCTTAATGTTTTTTTTCGGATAAACATTTATTGATGTTGATCCCAATTCGTATAAACTGCAAGGCCACAATAACAGCCAAGTGGAGCATGGAACATTACCGGGATGTCGATGGCCTTATTGTTGAACAAGGGCGAGCAAATCCCGTAGATTATTGTAGCAGTTTCTTGATCTCTCTCCAGCTGGAGGAGAAATGGCTTGCTTGTTTTGTTGGTTTGTGCATATTTTGTTTCTTTGTTGTTGCATTTTACATGTGTTATAATAATTACTGTCATTACTCACTTTACATACCTATTTTTATTGAGTGTTATATGTGGTCAATAGATCATATGTGAATACTATCGTTGTTATTTGTTTTCATTTTTTTCAAACCACGTCGCACCTGATTTGGTGCAAGGACGGCTTATTAGAAATTAGAAAAAAAAATAATGACAATGAAAACAAAGATAAAGACAAATAAGTAACATAAATGAAAACAAGATCTTCGTTTGGCAGAACCATACTCGACCTCCTCCACGATTCTTAGCATTAATCATTATCAATTAATTATTGTTATTATATCCATGTTGCACGCGGCACCTGGCAGGGACCAGCCTACCAGTACTACTAGAGCAACAAAGTCGGGCTATACACAACACGACAACAAAAACCCGACATTCAATTGTTTTTTTGCATTTTTTTTACACACACGCGAATAATGTTACTCAATCATCACCAAGGTTTTCTTTTGTTTTGTTTTTTTACACTTTAAAAAATCTTATAAATGTAACAGCTTTAGGTATAACAATTACAATGTCTACATCTATCCTTACTCTCCAATTATCAGTTATTTTATATATATATAAAAAAGACATGAGGTATAAAAAAATTGTCACCATAAGAAGTTTAAATGTGCTTATATAGTGTAGAAGTATGTAGATTGTAGAAAAAACCGTCGATTTGAAAATAATTATTGTTACCCTCTTGAAGCATCACACAACTCGATTTTCATATTTTCCACACAATTAAAAAAAATGTTATTCTACCCAATTCCCCGTGTTACAGTATTAAGACTCAGATAGAAAGCAAAAAATAGCCTTCGTAATACACAACGGAAAGCTTATTTTTTGCTGACATGTGTCCTCGCAAAATTCATGATCATATAAGCGAAATATATATGTATATATATATATATATATATATATATATATATATATATATATATATATATACATATAAATATATGCGTATATAAATATATATATAAAGTAAATCCCTTTACACCCTCCCCCCTACACAAAAAAAAATCCACCGGTATGACAAAGGTGAGGAGCTTCGGTGGGGCTCTTCCCCCTTTGAAACCCACAGTAGCTACCGTCCCCTTTGGTCCCGGTCCCTCTCTAACACCCCTCCCCCCCTACTGTCGTCAAAGCTCTGGTGCTAAGGTCAACTTGAGACTCCAGTGATCACGTGATCCCAATGGCGTAAAAGCAAGAGTAGTTCGCAGAGGGTCGGCTAAGTCGGAGGATCAGTAGCAGAGTTTTCTTTATATACTTATATATTTATATATATATATATATATATATATATATATATATATATATATATATATATATATATGTATATAAAAATATGTGTATAAGAAAATTACATTCATGCATGGAAAGAATCAGGTTCTCCAAAAGTATATTCCTTGTCACGTTAATTGGTAATCACAAAACGCCATACCTGGATCAGAAACAAAATTCTCAAAGTTTGGAAACGTTGCTGTGTGTAAAGCCATTTATGAGGCAACTAATAAAAAGTATCAAAGCCGGCGAATGTGAAAGGATAACCAATTAAAGGGTAGGGCAACCGTGGAAAGTGGTTTGCACTTAATGAAAGGGAAGGAGAGAAAACAAAAGGAACGCTAGTTGCGTGTTCTATTACAATGCCTTTCATCGAATTCTGATGTTGGCGAAAGAGAAAGAAAAGAAATGAGAAACCAGATGATTTCTTGCGAAATCTGAAAGTGGTGTCCGAAGAATAATGCCTTATATATATAATATATATATATATATATATATATATATATATATATATATATATATATATATATATATATATATATATATATACACACACACACACACATGCATAAATATTTGTGTTTATATTTGTGTGTGGTAAGGGTATGTTATACATATGACCAGCATTTATGTATATATATATATATATATATATATATATATATATATATATATATATATATATATATATATATATATATGTATATATTCCTTGCATGCATAAGTACCTGCATGATCCGCCATAGCCACACCACTCTGCACCCCTACAGCGTGCCTTTTGGTCCTCTTAAACAAGTCCTTCGCATTTCCGACATTTATACCAATATCCTTGTTTTATTTTAGAAAACGACAAAATGAAATAGTTCAGAATGAAACAGTCATTTTGTTTGAGCACGAACTACGATGTGTACATATATGTTCATTCATGTGTATACTGACTATAGCCACTCACTAAAGTCATAGGCTGTGTTTCTAGGAATAATACACAACGTCTGTGAAGATGACTTCTTAAGAAGGAGACAGAGTCTTAGCGGGGACACCTAAATTTATCTTTCTAACTTACTCCTCCTCCATGAGCACAAAAAACAACGTCTGTCCATTCGGTGCGCGGCTATTTTTCTATGTTAATGACTAATGGCGGCCGTTTGGATGAAAAAGAAGAAAAATGACAACAACTGGCCAATGAGAACATTCCAGAAGCGCGCCGTGACTGTTTATCAAGACATTTGTATCTTTGATACATGAACAAGAGAGGTTGATAATACGTCGACGCAACTTCATCACCGTCGCCCTTCCCCCTAAAGTATTGCGTGTCTATACACA
>BOPN01006033.1:55000-62500 GCA_017312705.2 Penaeus japonicus | reverse complement strand
ATGTATATATGTATATATATACATATATAGATATACATATATATATACACACACGCACACACACATACATATATTTATGTATATATGTACATATATATGTATATCTATATATACATATATAGATATACATATATATATACACACACGCACACACACATACATATATTTATGTATATGTACATATATATGTATATCTATATATACATATATAGATATATGAATATACATACATATATATACATATATACACACGCACACACACACATACACACACACACACACACACATATATATATATATATATATATATATATATATATATATGTATATACATATGTATATATATGTATATATTTATATATACACATAAATGTGTATGTGTAAATATATATATACTGCATGCATACCATGCATAGTTACCTACAAGCTAACATGCATAACGGTAATTTCACGTAAAAGCTGAGCTAGATCTCAAGGGCATTAAATTATTTATATATTGAAATACATAATTTCGTTAATGTCAGTATATTTGAATATACAAAAGTTCACAAAAGTATTAATTTACAACCGTAAGTTTCGGTAGTTTCAGTATAAAAATGTTTCATTTGTTTTTATTTTTTGTGCTTAACGCAGCTAAGTTTCTATTTACTCTTTTTTGGGGTTTGCAATTAGCTTCAGCGTGATCCTAGATCCCGTTGCAGTTTATTGATTATGGGTTAAATTAATATCATTGCAAGAATCCATGGTTAGCAGATACCCTACGGTTTTTGTATTATTTTTTCATGTAAATTATGTACATTATTTTTCCAAGAAAATTTTTGGATTTTTAGATTTCCTTTGACTCGACTCGCTAAAGGAATTGTCCAACCAGACGCCTTATGAGACGTCATGGAAATTACCTACGTGCTCTCAGCAGAGCATTGATAGCGAAGTTTCACGGACAATTCCCGCGGGCGCTCGGCAGCAACGGTATTCACACCGGATAGACTTCCTGAAGATGCTAGTCCTTTTATTGTAAAAAATAAGCTCTGTTTCGATTCGGGACTCCCTTTATTGCGTTCTTGTCTCGTGCTCCAAAACACCTGCCTCCAAAGGAACTTGATATTGTTTTCCTTGAGTGCAGTAACCTTTATAGTTTTTTCAATCATCAATTAATCCATATGTAAATACCATTAACTTTTCTTTTCTTTTCGTTTTTCTGTGTTGTTTTTATGTTTATGATTATCTTGTTTATTTACAAATTCAGTTGTGTGGTTGTTGTTTTTGTCTTATTTTATGTTGTTTAAACAAGCTTTCCTACCCTTTTCCATCGGCAAATGTCCTGTCAAACTTCTAATACCTTGCACTTGCTTCCTTCTACGGTAAGATTTACGTGATGTTTCTGCTTGGCATGAAAATAACAAATAACTACTGTAAATACTACGAATAATAATGATGATGATGATAACATTAATAATGATAATAGCAATAAAAAGGATAAATGAAATAGAAACAATGATTATAAGAGGAATAATGATAATGATAATTGTGATGATATTTATGACAACGCGACAAACAGTAACAGCAGCAATACCGATGATAATGGAGATAAGAATAATAATATAATTCATCATAATCATTATTGTAGTGAATTAGTTAGTTTAGATCTTTATTTACCACCCTGGCTAATTGCACAGGCATGGGCAAGCTTTGATACATTGATGTAGAGTCATGACATTGTTGCTAACATTGTATTACAAATTAAGGTAATAACATTATTATATTCTATAGTATATCAACTGTGAATAGACATTTGATACATTTGACAAATGTTGTAATTGGGTATCATATACCGAATTTCGGATATAGCACAAGTACATCTTCTAGTACAGTTGTTGTTAAGAAATAATTACATAACTCTGCGTACCTCATGCTAGGTGGCCTGAAAGGTTGTATCATGTGGCACTCTGAAATGTAATGTTCAAGTGTTCGTTTATACTCTTCGTTGCAAAGTCTGCATTTAGTTTCTTCTACATTGCATTCTGAACTGACCTGCCAATACATTCTGTATCCAAGTCTAATTCTTGCCGTCACAATATCACATTGTCTTGTCCTTGTTTTGTATGAACCATAAATGAATCTCTCCTGCGAAAACTGGTTAAAATGTTTTATGCTACAGCTTTCAGGTCTTTGAGAGTTTGTTAGTTCCATCAAGTCCTCCCTATTGGAAGTTCTTGTTATGTGTGAAATCCTAGCAAGAGGTATGCCAAAGTCTATATCCACAATTTGCTTATCACATCCTGCCCTCGCTAGGCTATCAGCATGATCATGTTTAGCGATTCCAACACGCGACGGTATCCACACAAAATGTATAGCATGTTCCCGTTCCTTGGCGCGATGTACATTTACTCTTATATCATTTACGATATCTCCAGCACCTTTATCAAGAGTGTTCAGAGCCAGGAGAGCACTCTGCGAGTTGCATAAAATTTCTCCTGAGCCTTGAGTTAACAGAAAGTCTGTGGCTATGAGTATTCCTGCCAACTCAGTTTGCGTAGTGCTCGCCCAGTCATGAACCCTCCTACAATCTTGGTGCAGCAAAATATTGTTTTTATATACAACATAAGCACATCCTGCTCTACTTCCAGACTGTAGGGATCCATCAGTGTAGCACTCATAGTCATTATTCAGAGTTTCAAGATGCTCATTAATGGTTGCAAGAGTGTTGCTTAAATACAACTGTGTCTTGTTTAGGGACATCAGCATAAAATATGTTCAATGTCGAGATTTTCCATGGTGGAATAGAACGTCCATATGGGAACCTACTCAAGGACATATTTAATTGGTGTATGGATTTGTATGTCGTTTGCAACCATGAATTTGAGGGCGACTCGGCACTGCTATGCAAAGATGAATTCACTATCTTATATTTAAGTTGCCTCTGGAACTCTGTATTATAGAAGGGTTCTTTGATTGCTTTGACACCAAATATAGTATTAATGTATGGTATTCTTTCGTAAATAGATGGCAAGTTGAGTTCCTTTCTCATGTTCACAATCCTTGTTGTTTTGGGGACACCGATAATGATCCTCATGGCTGCGTTCTGTACAATTTCTAGACAAGTTAACTCTGATTCCCTAAATGATATTAGGTATAAGGCATGGTAATCTACGACTGACCGTATATATAGTAAGTAAAAGAGTTGCAATGTTAACATTGACACCATGTTCTCTACCAACAAGAGTCTTGAGTGGCTTCAGCCGCTCCCACAGTCTTTTCTTTAAGTTCATAATGAGTTCTGTGTCGTTAATAGTCACCCCGAGATACTTGTATTTGTGGCAAAGATCTAGCTCAATGTCATCTATATGAAAGTTTGGCAGTGGGATTGTAAGAGGATTGAGTGCCTTGGTTTTTTCAACTGAGATTATCAAACCGCACTCAGTAGCTTTTGTGGACAGTACATTAAGAATTTTTTGCATTCTATCCTCGGATGAAGTTTTAATGCAGATGTCATCAGCATAACAAATAATGGAATCACTGCCCTCTAGTGGTATATTGCTTAATAGTCTGTGCATTAAAATATTAAATAGCATGGGGCTAAGTACGCCCCCCTGAGGTGTGCCAAGCTCAAACATTTTAGAGTATGTACTTTTGATTCCCCTGAAGAGAACATGAGCTGATCGGTTTGATAAATACATTTGAATCCACGTTAAAAGTTTACCTTGAATACCAAAGCTAGCCAGTTGCTCAAGGATGAGGTCTCTGTTTGCAATATCAAAGGCAGATTTAAGATCGAGAAATACAGTTTGCATGCCTTGCTGAGAATTTGTCAAGTACTCTGCAAAGCAGTGCTGAGTGCTACGTCCTGGGAGGAATCCATACAGTCTTGGAGTTAACTTGGCACGTATGCGATACATGAGTCTGCTCAAAATAATTCTCTCAAGTACCTTGCATAAACATGAGGTCAATGAGACGGGTCGGTACTTATCAGAGTTCGGTTTGGGTATGGGAATGATTAAGCTTTGAGTCCAGGAGCTTGGGAGTATTCCTTGGGATAAGCTTAGTCTGTAAAGATGTAAGAGTGGGTTACCTGGTACCTGAGCAATGAGCCGAAGTACACTATAAGTGATGCCATCCTCGCCTGGGGCGGTCGCCTTACCCTTGCGAAGTGCATTATTTAATTCCCACTCAGTTATTTCGGCAAAGTCGGAGGGGTCAGTGGCAGAACAGGCTATGGCAATGTTAAAATTCCTATTTATTTTCGTGGTGTTAAGTTTATCTCTTATTCTCTGCGGAAGTGAGTTCAGCTGAGAGGTTCTGGCCCACTGATCTAGTAACAAATTGGCCTGTTCTAATGGGCTGTGGAACTGCGGAGTGGCGACAGCTTTACCTGACAACCTGCTGATTTTTCTCCATACTTCAGCTGCAGAAGTTTGGTGGTTAATACTCTGCAGGAATTGCTCCCAATGTTTACTGCGAATTTGAGCCTTTAATTCTCTGATTTCTTTATTAGCTCTGAGGAATCGTAAAAGATTTTCTGATGTCGTGTCATTCCTATAACAATTAGCAAGCTCCTGAACTCGTTTATGCTCCCTACTTAAGATGGGGTCATTTATCCACTTTGGTGCGTGAGGGACTGGGGAACTTTTTTTCTTTGAGAGTTTTCTTGAGCAGACCCATGTATTGTAGTAGTCATTGATAACTTTTATCAGGTCCTGAGAGTAATTTTCGACAGTGGTTACGACATAGGTACTATACCAGTCATAAAAACCTGCCTTGAAGGGATGCTCCAATCCCGGTGGGGTTTGTAATTTTGGATCTGGGTGCTTTGTGAGCTATGCTGTCGTCAACAGTATACTCTGTTAGGATTGCAAAGTGGTCACTGACTAACTCTCGAACCAGTGAAGTACAAACATTATCATGTACAAGATCTTTGCCAGTTACACAATCAAACCTGCCACCTGCCAAATGAGTCTGTTTATCTGTGTCATATACAGTCATTGATCTTCTATTGACGAAATATAAAAATTTCCTCCCCATTGCTGTTACTCTGGTGGTCACCAAATTGTGTGTGTCTAGCATTGAAATCTCCCATACATAATGTTCCTTGATTATGGAAATTGGGTAGAGAACTAGTCAGAAACTTTGAGCTCCAGGCATACACATTATATAATGAGAAGAACCCAGAACTCAAATGATGGAACTGCACGTCGGTGTTCCCGGAATTTTTTACTAGTTCATGTGGCAGTGTTAGCTTTACATAAGTCAACAAACCCGTCATGGCTGTATTTACATATGAGCAATACCCTTTGAGTTTAGACGCTATTTTCATGTTAGTAGCAGCTGCAGATTACATCGACATTGTTTTTACGAATATAAAACTCTAAGTCATTAAGCCTAGGCTTAATACACATATTCCATGATATGAATTTGATTGTGCGTTTATCCATAAATGAAGAGTTTTGTTATTTGATAGTCTGTACTTCATTCTGTAATATCCTCTGATGGTAACGCATTTTACTTTACAGAAATCACACATATACATTGCTTTATAACCATACTTCTCCTCACATAGGGCAGACCTTAATTTAAAAGTACAATTAACCATGTAATCTATTAATTCTTAGCTTTTTTCTGCTTCGATGTGTTGAGGGCATTCGGGGGACCGGAAGCCTTATCAGGGTCCGTGGCACGTAGTTCCTGACATTGCGTTCCCTCATTATCAGCACGGGCTCCTTCACACTGACCACTATTAAATGAGGAATTGGTATCATGACACCGTGTGTCATCGCGGGATTCTGTATCACTGATGGCAATACTGGCCTCTCGACATTGGCAGTCCTTTTTCATTTTTTCTATATTTCGCTTCAGTGTCTCTATTTCACCAGTCAAAATTAAGTTTTGTTCTTTTAGTGTTTGAACTAATTCCACTAGTTGTTCTGCACTGTCATTTCCTTTCATGGGTGTTGTGACGTCACCACTAACGTCACAGTCCACGCGCGGCCTAGCGGGGGATTCCCCGGTGCGGCCTGCGGTGGGCTCGGCTGGTGCCAGGGGAGGGGAGGGGGCTGGTGCCAGGGGAGTATCCCCTGGTATCAGGCGGGTCATCCCGCAGATTTCGGGCCGCCTTTCCCCTGATGTCACGAGAGAATCTATGGACCTTTCCGCCTTGCAAGATGAGTTGGCTTCGCTATTCCACGTGTGTGTGTGTTCGCTTTTAATAAGAATAAAATATGCTTTTATTTTCCTTTGACTTACCTTTCCGTTTGTTCCGTGTTCTTCGTCTAAATATATATTTATACTACTCTACACAACAAGTACTTACTCATTACTTACCTTATGTTCTTTACTTACCTTCCCTTGATTTTGTCTCTTTTCCTTTGACTATAACACCTTACCTTAATTTTTCATCTGTTTATCTCTTCCTGTTTTCTCTCGTTTCTCCACTCGGATCCCTTCTTTCATTTTTTCCTGCTTTCCTGTTTTAAGTCTTTTATGTGCCTATTTTTTGTATGTTTTTTTCTAGTTTTATTTTGTGTATTTTAAGTTTAGTTTTATACACGTTTTTTACACTTTTAATTGTGAATATCTTGCATTATGGGTAAAAACTTCACCAATAGTGCGGAAAACTGCTATATAAAAGGTCAAGCCAGTGCAGTTAACGGGAGAGGGTTCTTAGACTTGTGAAGTGGCAGACGATCTTTTGGATTTTCCCTGGCTGGCAGTTTTTCGTGCTGTATGGTTTTACCCTCTCTTTTGACAAGTAAGTGTATGATGTGTTGTTCTTGTATATTGGTTTTGTTCGATTATCATCAATATCGAGAGAGAGAGAGAGGGAAAGAATGAAAGAGAAAGGGATAGATTAAAAGAGAGAGAAAATATATATATAATATATATACAAACACACACACACACACACACACAGGGAAAGAGAGAGAGAGAGAGAGAGAGAAAGAGAAAGAGAAAGAGAAAGAGAAAGAGAAAATGAGAGAGAGAGGGAGAGAGTGAGAGAGAGAGAGGGAGAGAATGAGAGAGAGAAAGAGAGAATGAGGGAGAGAGAAAGGGAGAATGAGAGAAAGAGAAAGGGAGAATGAGAGAAAGAGAGAATGAGAGAGAGAGAATGAGAATGAGAGTGAGAGAGAAAGAGAATGCATACTGTATATAAGAAAGCGAGAGGGAGCGAGGAAGAGAGATAGATAGATAGATAGAGAGAGAGGAGAGGGAAAAGGAATGATGGCAGAAAGAGAAAGGGTAGATATTGGATAGGTGAAGATCCACATCCTCCGCATCCCTGTGACGTGGAGGCGGATTATCTTGCGGAGCTTTTGTTGGTTGAAAATGCGGACGCGGATGGTAGAAGTAGAAGAATAAAATGAACACTTATTTTATTTTTAAAACTAGACGTATTTCTGATTTCTAGAATCTTACGTTGCTAATAAACACAGTTTCTATACCAAGTCTTAATTAATGTTGAATTTGTATGCACAGGGCAATGTTTTTCATCTTCATTTTACGCAGTTG
>BOPN01006033.1:20000-22500 GCA_017312705.2 Penaeus japonicus | reverse complement strand
CCGTAACCCTTACCTCATACGGAGATTCCACTTATGTAGATATTACTGGCATTTGCAATGATAATATCACTTATTAGCGGCCGCGCTTGCACCGCCGGCATTCGCATTTCCTTTACGAATATAACCAAGGACTTTATCAGAACTCGGGCGTGTTGCCTGGAGGGACATAAGGGGGGGGGGGCGGATTTGGTAAAGGAAGAACATTTTAGATGACAGAGGGGTTTATGCGATTTAATTTATCTCTCTCTTTCTATTTTCTTTCTCTTTCTCTCTTTCTTTATATATATATATATATATATATATATATATATATATATATATATATATATATATACACACACACGTATATGTATATATACATATATATATATATATATATATATATATATATATATATATATATATATATATATATATATATATACATGTATATATATAAATACATATATATATATATATATATATATATATATATATATATATATATATATATATATATATATATATATATATATATATATATAAATACACACACGTATATGTATATATATATATATATATATATATATATATATATATATATATATATATATATATATATATACCCTTCACTATTAAGTTTACAATATGTTATATATTATATCATAAACTAAAAATTGCAATCAATCGCAAATTATAAAAAGTCAAATGAGCTAGTAAAAGAAATATAAAACGAGTCGAGAGATTATGATGAACCGATCATCACAACCTAAACCTCTCATGAAGTGATATCTTTAAATCAAAATGAAATAAAGTTTTCAAGAACTATTTCAATTTATTTAGAAGCGAAAAATGGAAAGTCATTGAAAATATGAGAGACTATCACGGTGACAGAGTATGATAATAATTCATGATTTAGCAAAACCCAAGGTCATAATAACATACCATATTAAAAATATGTATAATTATGAATAGGCTAAAAATACCACGCGTCATTATGTGAAATGCGATAAAACTGACGGGGAATCCGGAGTGTTGCTTGATGGAAGGTGACAGGTCAAAAAAGTATATCGTATTCAAATCTTTTCAAAATCAACCGGTCATATGTTGCAATATAGAACCAGAGATTATAGAATAAAGTGCCCGACATAGAAAATATATGAATGAATACTAAAAAATAAATAAATAAATAAATAAAATAAAAACTATGTGCAAGGTCCATACGTAAGTAAGCGTGGTACTGAGCTCGAATGCTACGCATTTCGCGTAGGTAAAGTCATCGTCACATTAGCACTTCACGTTCTTAACTACTGCAAGAACTCACAACGAGAGGTTACCGCAACCAAAACCCGGCAACTTCTGCTCCCAATTCTCGTTATTCAGGCTCTCCCAAATGCAGGAAACCAAGAGTTGCTGTGGCTGAAATGTTTTAATCGATCAGACATGAAAAAAATAGTTCTTGATATATAAGCGTTGCTCATACATCTTGCAACACAAGTTGTATCAAGTTTCCTCATTCACATTTCATTACCAAAGGGTTTCTGGTTGCAATGTGCGGAGCAAACGACAACACGCTGAAGAGGGCATCTGATTGCGCTCGTGATATTCATTTACGTAGAAAATAGTCACACAACATACTCTTCAGTGCCTGTATAAGGCAAACCATAGTTTACCTTTTTGCTATTCATTACGTCACCATTAATTTATTAATGTCTTCTGGCTGCAGCACGGGTCTCACCAGAGCGCATATGCAACAATGCAGTTGCGGTGACTTTGTATTCTTGATTTTTGTGACGGTTCAATGGATTAGCTGCCATTGTGACCACGGCTTGGGCGCAAGATGTGTAAGTAAACTTATTTCAGAGCACGAGTGTGACGTATGTATGTTCCCGAGCTTGAGATGCGTAAGTAGTCGAGTTTATGAGTGCGAGGTGTGTAAGTAGACGTGTTTCGAAACGCGAGTGCTACGTAGGCGCCTTGCCGAGCGATTTCCAGTGCAAACAAAGACACATGGTCTGGCCGCAGCAGAACAAGGCGGTGCACCAGTGGCGGAGTGTGTCGGAATTGATGGACGAAAAGTTTACTTCTAAGTGGACAAGCAAGATACACAGAAGCACTTGGTCACCGAAATGAATTGTAACTGGTATGGACACATTGCCTAATAAGAACATAGGTTGAATTCAAGGCTTACATTCAATCTTTCAGGCCTCGACCCGGGCAGTAGTGACACCTGCGTGGAACATCAGGTTTTATTTCAGAGAGGGAGAGGCACACGAAACATCGTAGCTGTTTACGCTCTCTTCCATTCGCTCTTTATTGATGCTAGACTTTTATGTTTGGCACTTTTGTGTTTTACCATACTATGACGCGTATATTGTATGTGCCACCTGACAGGCTTTCTCCGTATTGTAAGCGACTAAAATTGTAGTATTCACCTTCCTCTTCACATCCTGTACCGCCGGCACTGTAAAGCCGGAAGTTGGCACATTGCTCCTTGAAACTAGTTTTTGGTAGAGATTGT
>BOPN01006033.1:5000-10000 GCA_017312705.2 Penaeus japonicus | reverse complement strand
AGACAGTCATCATCCTTCCCCTTACATAATACTCCAGTGTCTATAATCTCATTTACCATGATTTCTGCCCGTTTACCTTTATCCTTTCCTACAGAAAAATCATTCCGTTCGAGATATGGCTTCATCTGATTGATATGACACACTCGTCTGTTCTTACGTCTCCCTGGAGTTTGTATTACATAGTTTAAATTACTTATCTTTTTCTCCACAACATAAGGACCATAGTAACGCGCTTTCAGTGACGGTCCAGGGACGGGTAAGAAGACCAGCACTTTATCTCCTGATGAAAAAGATCGAAATTTAGTATTCTTATCGTACCAGGACTTCATGCGTCCCTGAGCCTCACTTAGGTTTACTCTTGCCAGTTCACAAGCTTTGCTTAATCTAGCTCGAAATTCCATCACATAATTCAGAATATTTGAGTCTCCATCACTACTCAACCACTTTTCCCTCAAAATTCTTAGAGGACCTCTCACCTCGTGACCAAAGACAAGCTCAAAAGGGCTAAAGCCCAAAGACTCTTGAACACTTTCTCTGACAGCAAACAACAGCATCGGAATCCCTTCATCCCACTCTTTCTCCGTGTCATGGCAGTAGGTTCTGATCATATTCTTCAGAGTCTGATGAAACCTCTCAACTGCGCCTTGTGATTCTGGGTGATATGCACTTGAAATATGATGCTCAATACCCAAGACTTCCATTGCTTGTTGAAAGACCCCAGATAAGAAATTACTGCCCTGATCGGTTTGAATAAACTTTGTTAAAGCCTTAACAATTGCCGAAGCACTGACTTTCCTAAGAGGAATCGCTTCCGGATAGCGAGTCGTCTGGCACATTATTGTCAGGAGATATGCATTACCAGCCTTGGTCTTAGGGAGAGGCCCTACACAATCTACAATAACCTTGCTAAATGGTTCAGACATTGCGGGTATCGGATACAACGGGGCGGCAGTGATTTTCTGGTTTGGTTTTCCAACCACCTGACACTGATGACACGTCTTACAAAAATGCACCACATCTTTCCTCATGCCCGGCCAGTAAAAGTATTTCTGTATCCTACTACAAGTCTTATTAATGCCAAGATGACCTGCCATAGGCGAGTCGTGAGCTAAAGTCAGTATTTGTTTCCTATAGGATTGCGGGATAACAATCTGATGCAGCGTGAGCCAATCATCCCCAGCCGACACATATGGTGGTCTCCATTTTCTCATTAAAATACCATCCTTCATATAATAACCCGTAGACACATCCGAAATTTCAGCCTCCGTCAGAGCTAACTCAGCAATCTTACTTATTTCCGTGTCCTCCTTTTGCTGATATATTAGATTCTTTCTGTCCACAGGAGAAGAACTTAGCTCGTCTGGAACCTCACTATTATCGGATTCATAAGAAAATAACTCGTTTAGATCTATACTCAAGTCTTCCTCCACAGCGTCACGTACCTGAGATCTTTTTCTTTGATTTTCACTCACAGTGGCCACACTACCCAGCCTATTCTTCTGGTTCTCACGACTGACTTCTGCCTCTCTCCTCATCGCTCTGGTAACCGCACATGCCGGGAACATATCCATCCCTTCACCTGGCCGCTCACTGCTGCAGTCTAGGTCTGGGGTACTCAGAACAATAGGATTGTTTATATTACAAATTACCTTTTCTTTTGCCAGATCATTTGCAAGAATAAAAGAAACACCTTCAATAGGAAACTTGGGCACTACACCGACTGTTATATCCATATCTATATAGTCACATTTTAAGTGAACACGGTGAAGAGGAACACTCATTTGTCCACACTCAATCCCAGCCAATATAACATTGGCACCAATGGAGGTTTTTTCTGATAGAGGTAATATACCTTCTAACATTAAAGACACTAATGAACCTGTATCTCTAAAAATAACCACAGGTTTACGGTTCTCTTCACCTACCATGGATACAGTACCCTCTGAACAAAAAGGTTGGAAGTCTGTCCTTACTTTGCTTATACAGTGAATATTATTTTTCCGCAAATTTACATTTGAATCCCTAACACTGGCAAGAGCTGCTGGAACATCCTTGGACCTCTTTTCTTTCAAAAACCAACAATTACTTTTAGTATGACCCAAAAGATTACAATTAAAACACCTGATGGGTCTTCTCTTATCATAACTGGAACTCTGGCTGGGACTGGCAGTGCCCTTCTTACATTCATTTACATTACCTGTCGGGGAAGACGGTTGTGGTGGCATATTACTACTTACAATATTTTTCCTCTGACCTTCTGTGGCAGCGGGTTTATGTATGAGAGAAAAATCCTCTGCCATACGAGCTGCACTGTCTAAATCTTTCACTCGGTTTTCATTCAGATAGATTCTCACTCTTTCAGGCACACATCTCTTGAACTCTTCCACAAGCAATAATTGACACAAATTCTCATAGTTCTTACAAACTCCCTCACTTTCGCACCAACGTGTAAATAAGTCGGCTTTCTCTCTTGCAAATTCTAAATAATTCTGACTATCAAATTTGCGTAACTTACGGAACTTCAATCTATAGGCTTCCGGCACTAACTCGTAGCCTTTCAGTACAGCATTCTTAACCTTCTCATAGTCCCCACAGTCATCTACAGGCATACACATATATATATCTTGAGCCTTACCTACCAACACAGACTGAAGCAGCACCGTCCAATATTCCTTAGGCCATCCTGAGCTTAGTGCTATTTTCTCAAAATAACTAAAATATTTGTCTACGGCCCTTTCTTGAAATGGAGGGACGAGTTTTACGTTATTTGCAACATTGAAGGGAACACTGGGCGATGGAACCGAACCCCTCAATTCTAACTCTTTCAGTCGAAGTTCTCTCTGAATTTCTAATTCTCTCATTCTAAATTCATTCTCTAGCTCAATTTCTTTAAGTCTAATCATATGTGCATGTTCATGCCAAACACTCCCTGCTTCTTCAACGTGATTTAAAGCAGACATGTCTAACAGGTCATTCTCCACCATATACTTAATAACCTCATTTCTAATTTCGTGCTTTCTCATGCCTGTCCTTACATTTATTCTGAAATACTCCGCAACTTTCAACAAATCACATTTACGCAATTCAGCCACTATTTCAACTGATGGTGACTGCACAAACTCTGTTACATCAAAAGTCATCTTAATTCTGGCTTCTCCTTTATATGAAATATCAAACTCCTTTAAATTAATTCTTAAATGAGAAAGAAATATCCCGGTCAGGCCCCCACTTTTGTTACGTAAGCTTTAACCCTTGCACAGTGACACCTCCTGGCCAAGGGCTGGGTGGTAACAGATACCCATTAATTAACGAGTGATTAATTGGTGTCAACGTATTCTCTTACTTAAATGTATCTTTACTAGTTTATTTTCTTCCCATTTCTTATCTCACTTCATATAACTCCATGATCCCTTCAGTCATGTCACTCCATTTTCAGTTACGTATTTTCATTAAGTTTTGTAGTCTCTTTTCTAAACCATTTCACTTCAAATTTTATTATACTTTCTTAGTCACTATCACTCAACAGTTATGAATCATATAAGGGAGAAGCAGAAAGTCAATATTCACCGTAATACTATATTTACAATAACAATATATTCAATAGTTAAACAATCACCATATCACCGTAAATATCAGGTCCAGTCACCATCATTAACACATTATAATATCATAATGAAAAGAATAGGATAACATAGTTTTGTAGTCTCTTTTCTAAACCATTTCACTTCAAATTTTATTATACTTTCTTAGTCACTATCACTCAACAGTTATGAATCATATAAGGGAGAAGCAGAAAGTCAATATTCACCGTAATACTATATTTACAATAACAATATATTCAACAGTTAAACAATCACCATATCACCGTAAATATCAGGTCCAGTCACCATCATTAACACATTATAATATCATAATGAAAAGAATAGGATAACATTAGTTATAAACGAAATACATTATAAGGCCAAAGTTAATGATACAATAATAAGGCAAACCACAACCGGCTCCTTCCGACCACCGACCAGCGCTCGCCAGCTCGTTCCCTCAAGACAGTCCAAGTACGTTCTGCCCTCCTTCCCCGTTATTCACTATACATTGAAGAAGGTCGAACCGTGAACCCTGAATGACTCTGAACCAGTGGAGTACTCAAATCGAACTACAGTCTAGAATGTATTGCTTATAAATTGTAATAATCGGGTGAGGAGATGAGCACAGGTCGATGTTCGGGAAGCAGATGCGGTCATCATCATCTCCAGCATTATCACAATATACATATCTGTATATATATATATATATGTATATACATATATATATATATATATATATATATATATATATATATATATATATATATTACAGTTATTATGAGGGTTATCACAAATAGGTCTTTAGCAGAAGTCACCCATCCGCCCGTCCCTGCTTGGTCCAGGGCGTCCACAGACTTGGGTGGTTGTCCGCGGGTCCTTGTTCCACGTGTTGAATTCCAGTCTTTTCCTTTAATAAACCTTTTCTGTTCTTGACTGCTGTTTGTCGGGCATCTTGCAGGCGGGCCTCCCACGCTGTTCCTTTTGGGCGTTTTTGGCATCTACTACTACTGAGCTCCTGCATGTAGGATGTGTATATGTAATAGTGAATAAGCTGTACCATTGCAACATGTATAACCAAACTGAAATGTTAACCCTCATAAACAATCTTTTATGTTTTCTTATACGGCCCGCATAGATACCTTACTTTGTTTACATTCACGAGTCAGTCTCCTTACTGGGCCCATGCTGTACACACGTGTATATTGTCGTGCCATGTTTGTGGCGGTTTCTCCCCTTATTAATAAACCATTGTTAATCACAAAGCAGGGGTGTATACTTCACAAACTCCTAACACTGCACTGTATCGTTGTTTAGGCGACTGCATTCCGGGCCTCTTTCTGTTCTTGGCGTTCTGCTTATCTGCTTGATAACCTCACACTTGCAGGGCCAAGATAGAGAGGAAAGACGAACAGAGAG
>BOPN01006032.1:75620-80620 GCA_017312705.2 Penaeus japonicus | reverse complement strand
TCTCTTTCTCCTTTCGTCCTCTCCCTCTCTTTCTCCTTTCGCCCTCTCTCTCTCTTTCTCCTTTCGCCCTCTCTCTCTTTTTCTCCTTTCGCCCTCTCTCTCTCTTTCTCCTTTCACTCTCTCTCTCTTTCTCCTTTCGCCCTCTCTCTCTCTTTCTCCTTTCGCCCTCTCTCTCTCTTTCTCCTTTCGCCCTCTCTCTCTCTTTCTCCTTTCGCCCTCTCTCTCTCTTTCTCCTTTCGCCCTCTCTCTCTCTTTCTCCTTTTGCTCTCTCTCTCTCTTTCTCCTTTCACTCTCTCTCTCTCTTTCTCCTTTCGCCCTCCTCTCTCTCTTTCTCTCTCTTCTCCTTTCGCCCTCTCTCTCTCTTTCTCCTTTCGCCCTCTCTCTCTCTTTCTCCTTTCGCCCTCTCTCTCTCTTTCTCCTTTCGCCCTCCTCTCTCTCTTTCTCTCTCTTCTCCTTTCGCCCTCTCTCTCTCTTTCTCCTTTCGCCCTCTCTCTCTCTTTCTCCTTTCGCCCTCCTCTCTCTCTTTCTCTCTCTTCTCCTTTCGCCCTCTCTCTCTCTTTCTCCTTTCGCCCTCTCTCTCTCTTTCTCCTTTCGCCCTCCTCTCTCTCTTTCTCTCTCTTCTCCTTTCGCCCTCTCTCTCTCTTTCTACTTTCGACCTCTCCCTCTCTCTCCTCTCTCAACCAGACTTTTGCTCCTCCATAGGTGTTGCGGTTGGGATAGACACTCCTCAAAGGAACCAACGATTTCTCCAGAGCACCCGTATTGAGGGCGTCCCGAGAAGGTTGTTATGTCCTGGGCAATTCCTATAACTACACATATTTTATCCCAACGCTCGGGCGCAGGATCCAGATGGGGTGCCAGATGGGGCGACCTTGATAATAAGATGTTTCACTGCCTTCAGTGCAGCCTCTGCATGACCATTACTCTGCAGGTAATGGGGAGATGAGGTATCAGGCCGAACACCCCATCGATACAGGAAGTCATTAAATTCTCAGCTTGTAAACTGAGGTCTTCCATCAGTAGGTAGACGTATGGGGGACTCCTAGATTGGGGAAGAACCTGAGGAAACTGATGGTGCCTGCAGCTGTGGTGTCAGCAAAGGCTGTAAACGCTGTAAGTGCGCGTGGCTGCGGTAGCAACGAAGGGTGAACTGGATGAACATGGCAAGTCATAGTAATCCTCATAACCGGTATGGGGTGGTCTGCTTGCATGCTGTTCATGGTATAGCTTCTGGCATGTTTGCTTTCAATTGCCAAAGCCTTGGAGTCCCTTGTCTGCCGTGGGTAGCCCTTAGGGATAATCAGAGGTCTAGGTAAAGAGCTAAGCACAGTGATCCATCCTTGTATGGTGACTGTACCATATTTCATTTTGGCGAAAAACGATCCAAGTACAGAGTATTCCATCTGTGATCCATCAGGATTCAGCCTGAAATCTGAAGAGGTGTCCATGTTTGCAATGGTCAACCCAGAGGACTTAAAAATAGCAATCTCCATCACTCCTGTGTCTGATTCTTAGTCTGGTATGCGCTTCACACGAGGTAAAGATTGTCCTGATTGTAGTCATAACTTGATTGCCGGGGGACACAGGACCAACTCAGGACTCAGCTTCAATTATGCAGACTTTAGTTAACTTGCTAGTAACATGGGACACAGAAAGAACATTCCCATGTGGTATTATAGTGCTTTTCTTTTCTTTTCTTTTCTTTTTTCTTTTTTCTTTTTTGTGGACTGGTAGCAGCTGGCAAAGTGACCTACTTTACCACAAGTGCAACAGGTACTAGTCGAAGTAGGGCATTTGTTCTTTCTTAGCATGTCACTATAACCATATCAATCACAACATTCCTTTGGCTGAGATGATGGAGGCTGGTGACGGGGACTGGCAGCTCTGTGACGGTTTTCACCTTTCCCTCTGGCTACTTACATTACACCTGAAGAGGATGTAATTCCTGTGTAGGAGATTCAGCAGATTTAAGAATAGCGTCAAACTTCAGCTCAAGAAGACTATCTTGAATGCCTATCAAGACAACATGCTCTATCTGGGTCTCACCACAAGCATTGCTGTGACCTTTGCACTGACTGCACTGGGAAAAGGTGAGACGTTGTAATACCTCATTCATTTGACCTCGCACGAATTCATAAATGCTCTGGAGGACATCCATTAGAGGCAAGTCTGAATCAGGAGATATCCTTGAACTGTGCTCCAGCGTTCGTCTCAACTGTATCAACTGCCTCGGCTGAGGCAGGCCATAGTCAATCATGGCAGTGTAGGCGGTCGTCCCATCGTCGTCTCAATCCTTGAACGATCGCAGCGTGGCATCCTGGGCAAGGGGTGTGGGCGGCTGGACCGAAGCCTTTGGTGCCGGAGTATGTGACGAAGGTGCCGATATTTAAGGTTGAGGGTCCTTGGTGGCTGCGGACGATGGCCCCTCAGTCTGCAGGCGAGTTGAAGACATGGTAAGGGTTGCAAGCAATTGTATGATGAAGCGTTGTTTTTCCTGACACTGTAAGACCTTTAAATCGGTGGCGCCTATCTGGAGGGTCACGTCAACGGCCAATAGCAAGTCAGAGTCGTTGGGCACTGATGGCCAATCCTGGAGTCCGACGTCGTCAGTGGGCTGAGCTTCTCGGTCGCACCGCGGTGGCTTAGAAAGTCGGTGCGGCAGACGTGGCGAGGAGGGGTACAGCACACACTTGATATAATGACCATAAAAATGCAGGAAGACTTCACGGCAACAGCATTTTCAGGGCAAAATACACTATAATTCTGCACTGCACTTCTCAAACATCACACAAGTCACTTGGACATTACACAAAACGAGGATAGTCATTTTAACTGCAGTCAATGCACTTCAGTGCACTGCACACGCCGGATGGTCTCTTCACTCAAAATCACTGCGCCATGTGGATGTGGATGCTTACTGTATCTTGTCCATCAGGTGAAGATACATAAACTCACGTATATCCTTTCGTGATATATTGACGGAAGAAACACTAGTGGCAGATGCTTCCCTACGGCACCAGAGTGACAATTTTCACTACTTAACAGATACTAATAAATAATACGTACACTGATAGTCATATATATAATACATTCACAGAATCTACATTATCTTCATGAGTAACATTTACTTCAGGAAATTAACACAAAACAGCAAAGACACACTGCAAGATAGAACGTGCATAACGAAATATATTTCGCGGAAAAAAACGATCCATTTAAGCTCAGTTTACGGTAGGAATTCTGCCTGTAAAATCGAAGCTGGACGATGAGATAGAATATGAAATGCATTTCCTCTTCGACTGCAATATGTATACAGATTTCCACAGACTTAGATACCAATTAATATTATCATATCTTGAAAGGAACCGTAACATTGGAAATCTGGATATATTTGAGAATACCTTCTCAATGATAACGACATTCTTATGAAATCAAAGAATTATGTAAATGCGCTTCGTGGAAGAAGATATACATAGGTGCAGTATAAGCATTAGCCTCATATTTATTTGTTTATTTTAATATATTTTTTTATCGGTTGTTTTCTTGCACTATATAGATAAGTGCATTTTAGAACCGTATGTTTTAATCAATGTATAAAATGATTATATCTTTTAAATTGCATAGTTTAAATTGGGTTATAGTGTATTATTAATCTGATTACTTACGAACTATATTCTATAGCTTCAATTTGTTCTGCAGATGTTTAAGAATTATTCCTTTATCGATCCGGTAATTCTAGTAAACATTCTTATTGATCATTTTCTGTTAGTGACTTTGCTTTGGAATGTGTTGAAGATGCATTGCTTGTTAATGCTATCAATGTTCGTAAACAAGTGTGATTTTAGTACTGTACATTTTAACCGATGTTTAAAGAGTGTTGCCGTGTTCATTGCATAATCAAAAGTTTTTGGAATTAAAGTTCATCATTTCATAGTGTGGTTTAATTAAAACTGTGTTGTGTTACCGATTACATTACATTAGATTTTTATATTATTACATATTTATTTGACAAAAACTGTAACATGACACTTTAATTAATAAACTCGTTGAACTTGAATTCAATATTTCTATAAATTCATCTATGTGTGTGTGTGTGTGTGTGTGTGTGTGTGTGTGTGTATGTATGATGCATATACTGCATCCCTATTTACCCTGCTCTTTGTTCTTATAATCCCTCCCTCTTCCATCTGCCTCTCACTTTTTAGCGGCAATGTCCTGTAGTTCCGAGACAGGCCGCCACTCCCAATCAATTAGCCTCCAGCGACCTAACTAACCGTGATTAATTTTATCCCAATTACCTTCTCCGCCGATCAATATTCACTTCCCCTCAATTAAGCATGATGTCCGATCTATCGCGCGGGAGCGACGAAGGAGATCTGAGTCATTTGCAGTCAGACTTTCGTAATGAAAGTAGAGTTGGGTTGTTTGTAGGGGGCGGGGGTGTCGCTGCGGTTCGCGGTTTGCTCGATTTCTTTGTTTTCGACTTCAAGTTCATTTTCCTCATCTGTGTCTTCTTCGCTGTCATATTTTTCATTTACCTTGTCGTCTTCCTTTTCTTCTTCGTCTTCATTTTTTTAGTTTTCGGCATCGACTTTGCTTCTTCATTGCCATTTTATTTTTGCCATTGCATTCTCTTTCTTCCTTCGTCATGTTTTTCTTCTTCGTCGGTGCTGTCCCCTTTTCTTCATCATCTTCTTTCATCTCTCTTTTTCTTTCATCATTCTCTTTTCTCTCCAACGAAGATCTTTAGTACAAAATAACTGTGGATTTTCAGGCGCTGTGTCTTTCTTGTTCTTTCATTCTTTCTCTTTTTCATTTTTGTAAATAGGGAGTCACTCTTGTATACTCCCAAGATCCCAGCACCGAGGACACCTGGCGCCCATTGGTCCAGCACCGACCCCATAGTCGCGGTCACGTAACCACATCCCTCACCCCTTGACCCATGTCGGGTCATGCCAGACAGAACGAATTCAGAACAAGCTCCTCTTCCCGCCTTGCCC
>BOPN01006032.1:65620-68120 GCA_017312705.2 Penaeus japonicus | reverse complement strand
TTCATTGATGTTAAGCCGCGACTTGATCATAGTTTGCTACTGTCTTCTTTTGGTCCGCTATCCCCTGATCATAGTCATACTACTGAATCCTAGTAATTTTTTTCTTTTTCTTTCTTGAAACTAGTCTCTTGAAGATTTTTTCATGTTATTCATCTCACGAGGCTGCCTATATGTTGAAATCTTCCCCTTTTAGACTTATAGAAAGGTTTTTGAGTAGCATATGTTACAATGGGGCATTTAGATATCCATTTATCATGTAGTCACATCTATTCAGAAACTGCGCTTATACCATGTGGGTTGACTTTCTTGCTATTATCTTCATGGTATCCTTTAGCTGGACATTTCGCGTGTGCGAGTGTTTGTGGACACTGATATACCATGAGGTCTCATGATTTGCCGCACTGCCACGCAAAGAAAGGGAAGAGATTCTAATCACAGTCTGAAAGCTCTCCACTTGTTTGGGGGAATTTACATACAAGGTATCTTTGGTTCTCAATATATTTCTTGTGGGTTCAATTTAGTGTTACTCCGAAACATTTTAGGTGCGGTTCTGTTAAAAGGGATTTAGTGCCATTTTCAAGAGTTAGTATTGCTTGTTCGCCATCATCCGTAGGTCTTCCTGCCTTCAAGCTTTTTGCAAGCAGCTTCTATCTCCTCCGGCCCTACAAATACTGTCAGATCTTGATCAGTATATTTCTTTGCTTAATTTATGCTTAATGGGTGTTTTTTTTTTTTTTTTTTTTTTTTTTTGGCGTTTAGGGGCTTGTGCCTTGTTTTTTTCAGAAGGTTTGAGGTATGTAGACTAGGTCTTCCAAAGCTAAAGACTTTGCTGTCTCAGTCCAGATTTTCCCCACGCATCCTTGAGGGTTAATTGAGATAATTGTATAACTGAGTAAATGCATTGATTCATAAAGTTATATGTAAGCTGTAAATGTACAGGTAGAGTAAAGGGTTAGGATCTCAACCACTGAGACCAAATCTAATGCAACAACAAACTCGTAATTGGATTTAATTATTGCATACTGTGTAGACGGTGGTAGGCGCACACTACACACTGCAAGGCTGCGTGCGAAGACTATAAAGGAAATATAGTAAATTTCGGTGAATTTTCAGTCATGCCTTTTTTTCATCAACCTGTAGTGTTCCCAAGTTACAGTTATCAGTTGTTGATATTTTTTTGGATCTTTCTTTTTGTCATGTTCATGCTTGATTGAGAGAGAGATACTACACCGAAGCCATAACACTGTCCTTCATAATCTATTATGTGCAGGCGTACCTACGCTTTATTTTATTTTGGAAAAAGTAACTGCAATAATGGGGTTCCAGGAGCAGATACCCGAGGTATGTTCTTCCCGATGTTCTTTTACATGAATGTCGGAAGAATGTATATATATATCTATATATCTATCTATCTATCTATCTATATATATATATATATATATATATATATATATATATATATATGTGTGTGTGTGTGTGTGTGTGTGTGTGTGGATATGGAGAGACAGGGAGGAAAGGAGGGAGGGAGGGATAGTTTGGTAGGGAGGGAGAGAGGGAGCGTGGGACAGGGAGGGTAGGAGAGAGAGGGAGGGACAGGGAGAGGGAGAGAAAAGAGAGAGGAGGAGTAATGGAGACTGGGGGGAGGGAGAGAGGGAGGGACAAGGAGGGTGATTGAGGGTGGGAGTTAGGAAGGGAAAGGGCGAGGGGGAGGGAGGGACAGGGAGAAGGCGGGAGGGAGGGAGGGAGGGAGCATGTTTGAGACGGAGAGAGAGTAGGTAGGAGGAAAGGAGAGAGAGGGCTATGAGAGAGGAAGGGAGGGATAAGGAAGAGAGAATGAGAGAGACAGGGGCAGACAGACAGATAAATAGATATTCTAATTTACCTCTAAAAATCCCTTTGCCCATGAACACACTCATACACGCATACACACAGTACGTACACAGTAGTACACACACACAGTACACACACACATATTGCACACACATAGTATACACACACAGCACACACACACACACCGCACACACATACAGTACACACACACAGTACACACACACAGTACACACATAGCCTACCCCAACACACGTGTTTACCCCCATCCCTTCCATACCCCCCTCCCCCGACCAACCCCCTCCCCCACCCTCCCTCCGCAAGTGTTCCAACAAAAGATGGAAAATTGCGGAAAAAAGAGAGGCATATACGAATTTCGAAGACAGGTGTGTTGTACCGGATTTGCGGGGGGTGGGGAGCGAGGGGGGGAGGGAAGAGGGGGCAAGTGGTGGGGAATAGGGTGAGGGATAAGAGAGGGGAGGAGTATGGGGGGAGGGAAGAGGGAAGTTAGGAGGAGAAGAGGGGCGAGGGAGAAGGGAAGAGAATGGGTAGAGAGAGAGAGAGAGAGAGAGAGAGAGATTTATATATACATAGGGAAACACAGGAAAACACACGAATACGCCTGAGGCCTTTTCGTTTCGTCGTTTCGTCAGGGTAAGAGCTACAGAGTGGG
>BOPN01006032.1:55620-58120 GCA_017312705.2 Penaeus japonicus | reverse complement strand
ATATAACTATAACTCAAGATGACATAAATTGAAATTATAGTGAATCTGATTTTAAATGAATTAATCGAGGTTCTGACGTACCCATATCAGAATTGACATAAAAACATAAGAAGGAAGATGAATCTTTGGTCACTTCTGAAGTATCGTAAGTTGTAGTTAATATAAATTGTGCCTGTCGCCACGCCTACCACTTCCAAGCATACACCATCGTCAATTGCTACAATGCTTACGACAACGCCACTTGTGCATGTATATGTATATGTATATATAGACAGATGTACAATTCGAACTTTTTCCATAAGTAATACCGTACCCCAATGGCCATACAAGGGTTGACATTACGTAATGTGATATATATCTATATATCTATCTATCTCGTTCTCTCTCTCTCTCTCTCTCTTTCTCTCTCTCTCTTTCTCTCTCTCTCTCTCTCTCTCTATATATATATATATATATATATATATATATATATATATATATATATATATGCATATATATATATATATATATATATATATATATATATATATATACATAAGATAGATAGATGAAAGAGAGAGAGAGGGGGGGACAGAAAGACAGAACCATGCAAATTGGCCAGCGAGAGAACCTCACGCAACCATAGTTGTCATGGTAACTTCTTATGTAAGGAGAGAATGTCTTAGGTCTCAGATCCGCTACCTGCCACTTATTCGCTCAAGGTATCTCCATTGACCAAAGGTCCCTTTTGAGTGACATTTATTTGGTTGATGACTGACGCAGGAGGTCGAGGCGCATGCAAAAGGCGGTAAAATGTCCTTTGATTTCTTGCGTCCAACAGGATTTTTTTTCTGAAGTGTTAAGGTTTAGATATTCTATCTTCTTTTCTAAAGTATTAAGTTCTCATTCTGCCATCTTCCCCTTTTGCGGCTTCAACACATTTCTTAATCCTATGATATGCTCCTGCGTTGGTAAACTCTGCATTGATCTAATTCACCGCATTTCATCCTTCCCTTAGTGTGTGCTAAATCGTCGATGAGTAGACTGAATTTGGCCAGCTTTCCGATTTCCTGGTGGGATGTTTTACTCTCTTGTACCGCCATTAACGTCCACCTTTGTTTTCCATTTGCTTGTGAATTGTGATAACGTGATATGTTTTGGTTGGTGTCCTCATTCAGGGATTGCGCTCGGAATTTATATATCATTATATAGGCTTTTTAATAATCAATTAGACGGCTACTATATTCTTAACTTCTTTCAAAAGGCAGTTGTCAATGAGCGCCTTCCCTGCTACACACTTGATACCTGTCTTCCATCTGATTTTTGTATGAATGGCGTTTCATATATCTGTGAATAGTGTGTATAAAGTATTAAGGTAGATCTTCTTTCTCTGCTGATAGATCTTTCGACTTAAATTGTTCTTACACCTTCTGTCCATGTCTGTCTTGTTCTTGCCATTAGTTTCAATCATAAAATTTGAACTAGATATAGCGCAGATGTTGTCCAGTTTTTACCCGTTTCACACGGCATCGTCTAGATTTTTCTTTGTCACTTCAAATCCGCCGACATCTTGACTGAATTTTCTTTACAGTGTCATATTATCCTCATCCCAGAGTAAGCACTGCCTTTATTGTTGAAGCTCATACGACATTTCCTTAAATTCACTTTTCATCATAATATCCCACTTATTCCTTTTCTTCATATCGTTCGTTAACACTTATTTCATTCCTGTTTCTCTCGAACGCAGATCACTTTTGTGTTTCAATACATTCTAGATTCAGCTCGTCCTGCATGTTATCCCACAACTTTATTGAGATCGCCTTTTCTTTAATCGTTGGGTTTCTTCGCGATCTCCCTATGCAGATTTCGTTTGACATCCGTCTTGGTATTTTCATCCGACTTTTTTTCCTTCCTATTCTGCGACTTTCAAAGTTTGTGTTTTCTCTTTATTTGTTATACTCATGATAGTCTTTCTTTTTCCTTGGTGTCTGTATATATAGCGCCTGTCATCTCTAGCACTGATTCAGAATATATATATATATATATATATATATATATATATATATATATATATATATATGTTGTTTTTTTTGCTACCCTTGATCTCCTTACTGATCTCTGTCAACCTCAAAGCTATCTTCCCTTGTAGATAATAGCTCCTTCATTTGCCTTTCAGATATATCCTTTCGTGATCGTTCCGGTTTTAATCTTGTACTGGCTGTTATTTAGTCTTGTTTTTTATTATCTTTTTTTCTGTTTGTGCTTTATCTTCGCCCATGCATCTCCCATTAACATGAAATTAGTCTCTTCAGTGCAACCCTTCCTGAATAATTATTGTTTGCGACATGCATCTCTATATGTACTGTATTTCGTTCACCTCACACGATTAGTAAGTTCATCAAAGCCGCGTCGCTCTCAAATACGTTTTCATTATCTGTTGACAGCTGCCGTTTCACATGCACGCTTTGTAACTTCGCTCTTCCATTTCGCTTTCAACCTTTTCATTTATCTTTGCGTTCAT
>BOPN01006032.1:23120-28120 GCA_017312705.2 Penaeus japonicus | reverse complement strand
AGGTTTTAAATTTACTAATTAGATTATGTGATCATATTTTCTGATATGACTGCATTTATCATTAAAATACAGAGAAGAAATCTGTTCATGCTTTTTTTAATTCTTGGTATTGGATTTTCAAGTGATGTATTAGTACTTTCTCTCATTTTCATTTAAAACATATAAATAATGATATCAATTGGTAAACTTTTTCAACAGAGGCTAACTTTTGATAATCATTAAATTTACCCTGTTGTTTGTCATACCATCAACATTGATAACTTTTTCCCTTTTTCATGAAAGAGTGATTTATGGTAGATTTTATTTGTATTAAAGGTTAAAATGAATGGCCATTCTCATGAATTTCTTATACCACACTTCATTATTCATTCATTTCCCTAACTAAAGATTAATCCTTCATCTTTAGATCTGAATATAATCATCTCTTTGCAAATATATTATTAGGCTAAAATAATTCATACATTCAAAATCACTCAATGAAACTGGTGGCAAATAGCAATCTAATAAAAAAAAAATAACTAATTTTCTCTCTCAGATATATAAGCTATTGCAATCTTAGTTTGAAAATCTACAGTACCAGACTGCTAAAGCTGTTCCTCTCTCAAAAATTACATTTTTGCATTTCATACTTGAGTCTATGTACTTATTTAGCAAAAGCAGGCATAAATATCAACTGTATTACTACTAAAATAAGAGGTAGAAATGAAGACAATGTCTAATGTACTACTATTTGATGCAATGACTGGCTGTTATTAAAAAAAAGAAATAGTCATAGTTCTCTGTGCAAAAAGGAGGACTACAAAAGAAATTAAAAGTAAACCACACAGCATGAGAGTTTTGCATAACATTTTGATGTTTCAACTAACTAGACAATTATTAGATGCAAAAGAACACTTTTCTGTATATTGACACAATTTAACTTTAACTAGGTTTTAAAGAGATAATAAAGACACAGAAAGTACATATTCAAAAACACTGCTAAAAAAATAATTGTGGCCAATCTTTCATTTAGCAGCATATAATACTGGCATTTTCTTTAAATCATTTCAAAGGTATAATCCAGTAAGTTGTAAATCCAGTATGTAAAAACTAATTATCTCATGTTTACTGTTAGTAAGAACATTCTCAGTTTTTACTGTCAGTCCTGTGACACAAAAATAGATATATTAAGTATATCTTAAAAAAAAAGTCTAAGGCTAAAATACATTTACTTACCCATAAAACACAAATTACTTTTCAGACTATGCTTCCCTGCATTGTATATGCAATAAGGATACTTCTTAGAAAACTTGTCATAAAGCTGTCTTCCTCGGTATCTTTCAAATACCTCCTGCAGCATGATCACATCAATATCTGGAAGCTATTGTAAACTTATAGTTCATTGCTACTGTTAACCCTTTCCCGACGGGGCACTCACTACGCGAAGACCCCTATGCCGGGCGATTGCAATGTTGCATTGTAATCGTCACACTGGCATGACGCCCCAGCATCGGGAGTTTGGCTGTGTCACACGAGTGTGACGCACCGTCGTCATAGGGTTAATAAGGTAAGCCAAATTTGCAAACAAGCCTATATCTATTCATTCTCATGCAGCACCACATCTTATGAGGAATAACAGCACTCTGAAAGTAAACACGTTTTGAATTTTTCATATTACTGTGCCTATGATCCGTTACTGGTAATTTTTGCCTAATTAGTTTTTTTCTTTTTGGAATGAGAAACTTGATCATACTAATAAAGTGGTTTTCAGGATGTAGAGTATGGATTTTTAACTTTGATAATAGAACCTTGGAGCCAAAAAAAAAAAGGAAATAAGACTCTGTATCACCCTTTTATACTGTAATTAACAATTTAAAAAACATGGAACTACATGGAAAAGATTCCTGGAGATAGAGTTAGGTATTTTGGTCCATGTCTAGTTTCATTTTGTAGAAAAAGCAAATAGACTATCTGTGCATCAAAACCCTGATTTAAAATAATTTATTTGGAAAGTTCCATTTTTTTTTTTATAAAGTTAGTAAATTAATTGATAAAAATAAAGGTATGATTTCTTGATATTTCTGACTTGAATATTCTAAACTTAACAAAAATTTTAAAATCTGGCATCATAGTAACAATGACCCATCATTTCCAAATAAAATAAGACCAAATAAATCCCTAAATACTCAAAATTAAAACCAGAAAGCTCTTCTTATGAATATATCCTTCATAAAAAGAAAGTAGAATTCTCGGTTGAATATTTCTTAGTAAACACCATGGCATTTTCAGGGTATGTAAAGGGAGGGCAAATGATGTAGATGATGCATCACTCTTAAAGATCACAATTCCGCAGTCAATCCTTGCTCCATACCCATAATAATGCCCAGAGTTTGGAGAGATTGATTTCATACATCCGTTGTCTGAACAGAGAGACAAAAATAGGATGAAGACAAGCCAGAAAGCTTTCCAAATAACTTGCTTGCGTTTTGCATCCTTGACTAGATCTCACCACTCAATTGTAACTACAGTAGCAGCTCAATTTAGGGGTTAAATTTATTTTCCCACAGCCTAAAGGCTTCTAAAAGCCTTTAGGCTTTTTTATATTTGGAATCAAATAAATGGCAATATCAGAAGAAAAAAAAAATTGTGAGAACTTTTCTGTTGCAGTAATCTTACATTTAATGCAGGAGCTTCTTTAAACTAGAACTTAGCTAACAGAGACAGAATACTTCTTTGCAGACAAGAAGGGGTTCCCAGGTTGGAACCCACAGTCCTATTTATACACTTTTTTACAGATATGAAAATATACCTCTGACCAGACTAGTTAGCAGATACATTTATCATTAGTTAGATACTGAAAATGTGAGGAGTGAGAGACTATATAATACTCTTTCTTCAATAACATACAGGTCTAACAATAAATCTTTAAATCTATAAAAACGGATAAGAGCATAATTAGGATAACACTGTCAATCAACTACAAACCAACACAAAATGGGTACTACATTTACCCAGCTCTGGACAATGTCCTCTCTCTTTACAGGTTCACGTAAATTTTTCATTACATTCAGGGACGGGGTCTGGTGACGCATGAACCTTGCGGGTATCTCCTGTGCACGCCAGTACACATTCCTACAAAATATCAATATATTCTCATTACAAAAAAGAAGGGAAACCATAAAGCCAACCCTTATCTCAAATATAATTTATAACTACCCAAATTTTCACAAATATAGTAAATATAGTGCACTCTAGCAAAAAGAAATATCACACAAACTGTACCTATTATTGTTGATCCGAACAAGAAATTCAGGAATGAGAATTACATTTGATGAGCATATGGTAAAACTCGACGGACATTTCTGAATGGTATCCAAAGACTGATGTTCATCAGAATCCACATAAATAAAGGGTTGCTTGACACAGAAGGCACACAGTGCTACCCATATGACATAGCCAATGGCTGCAAGTGGTATCATAACTATGGTCAGCAACAACAGTATTGGTCCTGCAACTGCATACCTGTGATGAAATGTGTCTGTTTTACATTTCAAATAATTAATGCAAGTTCACAAAAACTATATTCTTAATATATATATATATATAATTATATATATATATATATATATATATATATATATATCAATAGATATATTAGATAATATCAGATATCACATCATAAAAGAGATATATTTATTTAAAATCTATGACTTCCAAATTTCACAAAAAATAAAAGAAAATAAAACAAAAATAAACAAACAAAAAATATATATATATACATATATATACAAATAGAGATAAAGACAGAGACAGAAGATTAATTTCCAATAATAAATTCTCAAAATGCTGATATGTTTGAGGAAACACAAGTCTTTAATAATAATAATTAAAGTTCCACTGACCTCAAGAGGACTGTCTTGAGCTGGTGGCTATCAAATGTTGTGTGATAGTAACAAGAGAGACCCAGTGAAAGAAGATGAAGGAAAGGTAGAGTCAGACATGATGATAGAAAATCCAGTCCTTGCCACAAGCACCAGTCATAGCAACTTCTCCGTGGCACCATCTTTACTGAAAGTACAAAATTCAGAAAATCCATAAATGAACAAAAATAATGGATGCAGCCTCTATATCTCAAGAGCAAAGACTTTTGTTTCAGACTTTTAGATTTAAATCTTTGTTCACAGTTGTTTTCACAGCTTTTCAGTTTCAAGTGTTGAGTCACTGTTATTTTTTGCCCACCAGCTGACTACTCATGCTGTAATTTGTTTATAAACATGATCAGCTATCTAATATGCTTTATTTTCTAGTCATGAAAAAAGTAATAATGAAATAAAAACACATTGTAATAACCTGTATCATCCTCATCTCATTATCAATATCATTGTCACTGTCACTGTCAATTTCACAGACAGTCATAGTCAATGTTACTGCCACTGTCATTATCAGTTTTATAAGAATTCTTATCATTATCATTAATTTAATTTTGATATAATGAGAAATTATAAAGATTAATATTGATAAAGTAAAAACAAAAAGTACAAATATATTCTGAAAAAAATGTTTGTTACCCCTCTTTGCTTCTCATAACAGGCAAGGTTGGCATACTGTTAACATGAGCCTAGATTACCCTGTCTTAGACAATTTGCTGGCCTTTAATGCAGCTAAAGCTACGGTCACACTGCCGTGTATATCTAAGGGTCCCAGAACATGGGACGTTGTTTTATTTCACCACACAAAAGCCGGTAATTCTGGAATCATTAATGAGACTTCTAATTCATAATTCTGATGACAGGCAATATCGCCCATATTAATCGGATCCATATAAAGGAAGATACAGAGAATAGCTCCCGCTCTGTTCCCTTTGAAAACACACAGCCAGTATTTTTGTCATCTAAATTTCGACTTGGACTACCTTTTCCATTCAGTATATCGCACTACACTACCAAATCAGTAAATCTGCTTTTAACTAATTAATCACATAGAAGTATACCCGAAGAATCATCGACTTCCACCAGTTTCTC
>BOPN01006032.1:13120-15620 GCA_017312705.2 Penaeus japonicus | reverse complement strand
CTGGACCCTTGAAATGCTAATTTCCATAGTCCATTCTCTATTTATGTAATTCACAGGAAATCTTGATTTTGACACAATTAGCAATCTATTAAGAAATGCATATTTTAGAAGCAGGTATAAAAAATCCCCCAAAACATGAAAGACAGTGGAATGAGAAGCAGAAACCTGACAATTGTTCCTATCTCTATTGATCGTATACAGTTTTCCCAGATACAAAGGGCTAATAAGGTAGTGAAACCAAGGATGTGTATTATTCTATTCATTTATCTCTCCTGTATCTAAACTAATAATTGCTCTTGATTTTGTACATATCAATCTTCTGTATTTTCTAAAATACATTTTTAACTTTTTTTTCATACATCTTAAATCCAAAGCATTTTTATATCTCAATCCAACATCCAAGTTTCCTCCAGGTACAACAAAATATGGGCGATATTTATTCACAAAAATTTCATAAGTGTTAAGTTGGTAATATCAGAAATATAACAAGAAATAAAAATGCAATATGAAAATGCAAAATGTCCAACAGCCCATCCCAACCAAAGAGAGATAATAGTGAATGGCAAAGCAAGAACATCAGGTAAAGGCATGATGGATTAATCAAAGCTCTCTCTTTTGGCAAACAATGAAGTTCTCTAAACATGGACAAACCTTAAGTCAATATAATGATGAGTTCTTTAAGGGGACTAAAAATTTTAGGACTGATGACTTCAGTCTACATGTTTCATAATATGGGAAACATAAAGTATGTTGCCTTTTATAAGTCTGAAAACCTGCTTACTCCATTACTCTTTTGATATACTACCATTATCATAATTACCAGTTTAATAATATCGTAAAATTCCAACAATAAAAAAATACAGGACTTGAGTAAGGACAACTTCAAATAAGAAATAAATAATTCAAACTCTCCCCCTTCCCCCTACCACCACTGTCAGTAGTTCTGCAACATTGATTTCCTATGTTTACTGAAAACTGGAGCAATGCGATACTGATACGTATTTCCCTCAACATATCCATTGTTATTCATTCTGCTTCTCAGTTCTTCAATGGTCGGATGGGATGATTTAAAAGCTGTCTGGCCTCGACTTGCCTCCTGCTCCCACCTGGTTCGCAAAGCTGTCACATGGCCTGGAACAAAACATGATACCTCTTGGTAATAACAGCACTATGTTTTTCATAATACTTTTGTAGGTTTATAAAGTTCTACAATATATGGGACTTCATTGAAAAATAAAGATATATATAATATATATATATATATATATATATATATATATATATATATATATATATATATATCTGAGAAAAGATATTTCTCTAATAATCAAAAGGGACATCACATCTTTCACTCCCTTTCCTATGTCACATTTACAATCTTTCCAATTTGGGAAAAAATCTTACACAAATCAACATCAACTATTTTCTTTAATATTTCTTACAACTGTCTGATAAACAAAATTCAGAGTTCACTCTTGGGTAAAATACATTCAAAGGATATGAAAAAAAATCTGTTATGGCATAAAAATCCATTATTCTTTATATGATTGGACTCTCATAATAATAAGAAAATATATAACTTCCTACCAGACAGCTCTGAGTCTGTGTTCTGAGAAGAATCTGGCGGTGTTGTGCTTCCTGTTGGTGACACAAAGGAGCAGGTAGCACAGCAAGTATGGTGGTGGTGAGGGTGCACCGGGCTGCCTCCGTCCTTTTGGGCAACCTTCTGAGACTCAATTAAAGTCTCTAGATCCTCTACAATCTGCATGTAGATTACATGAGAAATAACAAAGACATTACAAGGAAGATTACATGAAAATAAAATATAAAAACATGATGATGAAGATATTGATATTCTAATAATACATGTATCTAATAATCACTTTTTCTTCATTTTGATCTTAAATCTCAGTCTCATCCACTCCCTTTTTCTTTTCCTCTTGATCTTCTTTATCCTTTAATTCCCCTTTTCTTTCTCTCTCTCTCTATCCCTTCTCTCTCTTACTTAAAACAAAATCTTTAATCTTCAAAACTGAGTTTCATTTGGACCAACATAAAATAAAAGGGAAGACCAAAAACATCACCATGTTAATAGATTTGTATGGCTGCAGAAAACTGAAATAAAGTCTAACAAATACAAAAGGTCATGCAAATAAAGTAATCCAATCAATTAAATAAAATATAAACCAGACATTTAACAGAAAAAATACATACATTAATGGTGGGACAAAAACAAGAGAAAATATCTCATAGATAACCATGGTTAACTTACCTGTGAAAAATCGGGTCTTTCTTCAGGTACCTTATGCCAAGAGTTCTCCAGCAGTGTTGCCACCTCCTTTGGAAAGGCCATGTCAAGGGGAGGCCGACTGTGCCTATGAAAAATATTTTTTATATTACAAACCACATGTGCCTATGAATATGCATATGCATATGCATATGTTTATGTTTGTGTCTACGTGCATGTGTGTAAATGTGTAAATATATATACATATATATA
>BOPN01006032.1:7500-13020 GCA_017312705.2 Penaeus japonicus | reverse complement strand
CCTCTCTTTCTCCCTCACCCTCTTCCTCTTCCTCTCTCTCTTTCTCTCCCTTCCTTCCTTCCTTCCTTCCTGCCTTCCTTCTTGCTTGCTTGCTTGCTTGCTTGCTTTCTTCCTTCCTGCCTTCCTTCCTTCTTTCCTACCTTCCTTCCTTCCTTCCTTCCTTCCTTCCTTCCTTCCTCTCTTTCTTCCTTACTTCCTTCCTTTTCTCCTTTCCTTCCTTTCTTATCTCCACATCTCCCTATTTCCCTCTCTCCATCCTTCTCTATATCTCTGTTTCTATCTTCTCCCTCCCTATTTCTTATAGGCTTTAGGATGAATTCAGTGGGGGACCACTTGGATGGTGTTGGGGTAGGAGGGGGGAGTAGTAACTAATGTATTTCTATAAACTAGCACCAGACAAGGGATAAACATGGGAGGTACCCTGAAAAATGGGGGAGACATGGCCCGATGATACCCCATGTTGTGATGACAATGCTCCGTATCCTTTTTCTTGATATCTCTCTCATATCTCTCTAGTTGTGTTTGGAAGGAAATTTAACTGCAGTCTTATTCTGAACATTTGTCTTACTTGTATGCCATGTCAGCAGCTGCAGCAGCAGGCTTGAGATGTGCAAAGGGAAGTTCAGATGCCAAAAGTTCCCACAGACAAAGTCCAAATGAAAATACGTCAGCCTTAATTGAGTATCTGGTGCACTGGAAAATCAAAATTCTTATTAAACTAATATATATTCATATACTCTTTTTGCATCATACATAAATAAGTATATAAAAAAATTGAACAGTTTTCAATAAATGGCCATTTTTACCTGTGTAAATACTTCAGGTGCCATCCAACGAAGATTACCAGGCTGTTTAGTCATGTTTTCTTCAAGTATATTTCGTACAAATCTTGATTCCCCAAAGTCTGCAACTCTAGCATGACACTGTTGACGAAGATATCTCTGCATTATTTACCATTAACAAAAATATGCAGTTCAGCTTTTTAGGATCATCAATGCAATGGGTATATTACATTCATAGTTTATACCTAAAATCTTAATTATCAAACAATCAAATACACAAGAACTCACATCATTACTCAGAAGAATGTTATGGGAATTCAAGTCCCTGTGAATGATTGGCTGTGGCAATGTATGCAGATACAACATGCCATTTGCTACATCAAGGGCTATCTGCAATCTTGTCACTGTGTCTATTGACCTCTTCTGTTCATGTAGAGTGCTGAACAGGGAACCTCCCGCAACATATTCCGTAACAATCGCAAATTGCTGTTAAAATTATTTCTCTTCTTTAATATCATCTACAATTTATTCATTATGTAAATATCAGATGTTAGAAAAAATATTACAAATAGAAACCGAGTAAATCAACTCACACTTGGATCCTGTAAACAAGCACCAACAAACTTAACAATGTAAGGGGAGTCAAGGGACCCAAGAACAGACACTTCACGGCAGAACATTTCCACATCACTTTTACCATAGGACATGTTGGCTCTGTATCTCTTAACAGCAACAATTTTGTCCTCATATTTTCCCTGAAAATAGTATCAACTTTTTACCATATATGTCTGTTATTCCATGATATACCATGCTTACACATACAGCAAACTTATAACATCATACAAAAAAAAACTAATGGAATAATGTATACCACAAAAACAAATTATCATCAAACATGAGAGAAACCTTACTTTATAAATTTTTCCAAATGAACCAGACCCAATATTTTCCATATTTTCTATGTCTGACAGACTGAGATGCAATTCTGGTGGCAATACTGAGCGAAGATAAAGTACATCAATCTTTTCTGGAAAATAATCACAATCTTTATATTTCTAATGAATAATATTTAAATCATGAAGTCTCACCCCATATATCACCAATATCAATTATTCTATTCATAACCTAATGTAATATATCATGAAACATCTATTTATAAATATACCTTGAATCATTGTTCTGAGTTTGCCAATCGGTGAAGGAATGGGAAAGTATGTAGTCTCAAGACCTGACAAATAGTCTCCTCTTGCATAATCTTCATATAAACCCGGTCTTCGAAAATATTTGAGAATGCTGGCAATGTCATCATATCCTTTTTCATAAGCCCACATAAGTGGTGTCTGTTCTTCCTGTATAATCTTAAAAAAAAAAAAAAAATCATAAAATTACTCATCTGATAATTGCACAACTTCTATATATTACAGAATTATCTTCCAGATGCACTACTTATTCCTTAGAAAAAGTAAGGATAAAAATTATGATGACATTAATACCTCTATATACATAAAATTAATAAAATCTAAGAGTTTAACATTAGTAAAATGCAAACACTGCATATCAAGTGTTTCATTGCAAATTTAGATGTGTGTTATAATGCATATTTAGATCTCATCTTGGAAATATCTTAGTTGTACCTTTTTCTCACTGTTCAAGATTCGATCATGTGCTGTAAGGTTGGTGTCAGCTCCATGACTAAGAAGAAGCTGGACAATCTTTGCATGACCATGATAACATGCAGAGTGTAAGGGTGTGTGACCATCGGGACTCTGCAAGAATATAATAGTCAAAGACTTTTTAATATTTCCCGTAACATTATTTGGCAGAAAACAGATCAATATTGCAAAATAATTAGCATGAAAGTTGAGGAGTTTTGTTGCATACAAGTAAACCATGTAAAAAAAACATTAGTGGAATCTAGTTCCAGAATAATAGTTAAAACATACAAACCTGATAATTAATCAAAGCAGGATCCTGACTTAATAAGAAATCCACAAGATCTATGCTTTGACCCCCTGTGCAAGCTGCTTGCACTGCTGTTTCTCCCCATAAGTTTTCTTTCAGTAACAGGCTTGAACCTCCATATGTTAGCAAGGCCTTTGCACACTCAAACCACCCATGATAACAAGCACTGTCAGGAAAAAAATTATAAAAGAAGATTATGTGATTCTATGAAGGAAAAAAAAAACAATCTAATCATTCTGTCACATATAGTCAACTCTATTTCAATAAGACAATTTTTGTAAAGACAGAAAACAGAAACATTATTAATTCTACTAAAACATCAGCAACATTATCGTTTGCACATTTTAGAGCACAAGATTTTGAACCCGCAGCTCCCTTCCCCTAGGCAAAACATGAAAATAATGAAAAAATAAATAAAAGTTATACAAAATTATTCTTTTACAACATATGAATGCTGTATTTCATACTTACACATGAAAAGGTGTGTCAAGATAGACATTTGTAATGTGGGCATCTGATCGAAACTGTGGTTGCAGCAGTAAATTCAAAATATTAGAATGACCATTCCGAACACAGCAATGCAAAGCTGTGTTACCTTCCTCATCTTGAATTCGAACTGTTTGGGAGATAAATTTCTAATCGATGTAAGCACAAAATATATTTGAATTAAAAATATCCAAAATTGTATCTATCAAAAACACAACTGTGGCCATAAAATGACAAGACACTAAGATAAAAGGTTTAAAGTTAAAAGTTACTACGATAAAGTACACAAAATGTAGTTTTGATGCAGAAGAGTTACTGCTCATTTGGTAATTTAAACATAGCTGTATTATGAATAGAATGAAACAAAAAGTGTAGAAAAGGGATTATTCAAAATTAACAACAAATACAGGACACGAGATGAAAAAAAATACTTTGTATTTGGCATGTTACACTAACCCCTTGCTCCTTTCTTGAGAAGCATCTGTACCACTTTATAATAGCCAAATGTGCTGGCTAAATGGAGCGGCCGGTCACCTACAGAGCCAGCTATGTTGACATCAACTCCACGTGAAAGTAAATATTCCACAACCTGATTAAAGCAAGCATAAATAATACCTATTACTTATTCTGGAACACAAAATCATCATTGCAATTATATCATTTGTAGGATGCAAATAAAATACAAAATTACATCACCTCAAGACAGATTTGTGGCTTTCTGTCTATTATATCAATCACTAATATCATCATTCAAATTATTAGTTTACAATCCTAAAGGATAAAGTAAATATCGTATGAGGTGTCATGATATCAGTGACATCTGCCTTGGTGTTGAAAATCCCTTTTCTAATCCCCATACCATTATCCTTCCTCATCTATAAAATTCTACTTTCCAACATTTTTAGTTAGGTACAAGTTGCACATTTATTTTGCCAAGTGCAAAATGGAAACTTAAACAATACCAAATGAAAGGGTAATCTAAAATAATCAACTTACTGATTCATTCCCAAAGAGGCAAGCAATATGAAGAGGAGAAAAAGACACAGCATCTCTGGCTTCTATGTTTGCCCCACGCTGAGCCAGTGCTCTTGTGACCTCTAGGTGACCTGCCATGCATGATATATGCAGTGCTGTGACACTCCCTGCTCCTGTGTGGTCCAGGTGGCTGCACTTTTCCAGGAGGAGACGAACCAAGTCCACATCCCCCTGTTAGGAAATTGCATACATAAAATGTCTGTCATATTTCCTTTACAGATACATTTTTATTCTTGTAATTTTCTAAATTGTGAGTATTAACAATCTAAAGACAAGTAAAAGTAAATGACAAATATAATATGTATCACCTAAAGACTCTAATATAATTGTAATAATAGTATCATTGCATAGAAAATAATCCAATATAATAAAAAAAATTACAATTGCATTTCCCACTGGACCCAAACTGGAAAAGCTTTCCTTATGTCAGTGACTTTGAATGATCTGAGTTAGTATTACAGTGCATTAGTTCAAGATAATCTAAGATGCACTTATATGAATACAAAATGCAAACCACTAAACAGGACTAAATGAATAGGAAAAAGAAAGGTATATAGAAATACCTATTAAAAAAAAGGAGATGATTGGGAAATTAATATGCTGGCATTGTATCATCATTTGATTGGTAATGAAGAGTCCATATTCTTCTAGGATAAATACAAACCATTTAAGTATTATGTGTATGTGTGTGTGTGTGTGTGTGTGTGTGTGTGTGTGTGTGTGTGTGTGTGTGTGTGTGTGTGTGTGTGTGTGTGTGTGTGTGTGTGTGTGTGTGTGTGTGTGTGTGTGTGTGTGTGTGTGTGTGTGTGTGTCTGTCTGTGTCTGTCTGTGTCTGTCTGTCTGTCTGTCTGTCTGTCTGTCTGTCTGTCTGTCTGTCAGTCAGTCAGTCAGTCAGTCAGTCAGTCAGTCAGTCAGTCAGTCAGTCTGTCTGTCTGTCTGTCTGTCTGTCTGTCTGTCTGTCTGTCTGTCAGTCAGTCAGTCAGTCAGTCAGTCAGTCAGTTAGTTAGTCAGTCAGTCAGCCAGTCATCTGTCAGTCTGTCTATAGACAAATACATTCAAACTAAAGAAATGTATTGGCATAGTAAAATAATTACGAGATATTTTACACATCATACATCCACACTTCGCACTCTATCCTCCTTTACTGAAACAGTTCCCTGTGTAGCGTATAGTGTTTCATATAGTATCACTGCTGGTGTCCAAGTGTTGTCCTAATATGTAAATTTTTTTTCTTCTTCTTTTTTTAATAAATCAA
>BOPN01006031.1:60000-65000 GCA_017312705.2 Penaeus japonicus | reverse complement strand
AAGAAGAAGAGGGGAGGAGGCAGGGAGAGGGAAGAAGAAGAGGGGAGAGGAAGGGAGAGGGAAGAAGAAGAGGGGAGAGGAAGGGAGAGGGAAGAAGAAGAGGGAGAGGAAGGAGAGGAAGAAGAAGAGGGGAGAGAAAGGGAGAGGAAGAAGAAGAGGGGAGAGAAGGAGAGGGAAGAAGAACAGGGGAGGAGGAAGGAGAGGAAGAAGAAGAGGGGAGAGGAAGGGAGAGGGAAGAAGAAGAGGGGAGAGGAAGGGAGAGGGAAGAAGAAGAGGGGAGAGGAAGGGAGAGGGAAGAAGAAGAGGGGAGAGAAAGGGAGAGGGAAGAAGAAGAGGGGAGAGGAAGGGAGAGGGAAGAAGAAGAGGGGAGAGGAAGGGAGAGGGAAGAAGAAGAGGGGAGAGGAAGGGAGAGGGAAGAAGAAGAGGGGAGAGAAAGGGAGAGGGAAGAAGAAGAGGGGAGAGGAAGGGAGGGGGAGAGGGAAGAAGAAGAGGGGAGAGGAAGGGAGAGGGAAGAAGAAGAGGGGAGAGAAAGGGAGAGGGAAGAAGAAGAGGGGAGAGGGAAGAAGAAGAGGGGAGAGAAAGGGAGAGGGAAGAAGAAGAGGGGAGAGGAAGGGAGAGGGAAGAAGAAGAGGGAGAGGGAAGAAGAAGAGGGAGAGGGAAGAAGAAGAGGGGAGAGAAAGGGAGAGGGAAGAAGAAGAGGGGAGAGGAAGGGAGAGGGAAGAAGAAGAGGGGAGAGGAAGGGAGAGGGAAGAAGAAGAGGGGAGAGGAAGGGAGAGGGAAGAAGAAGAGGGGAGAGGAAGGGAGAGGGAAGAAGAAGAGGGGAGAGGAAGGGAGAGGGAAGAAGAAGAGGGGAGAGGAAGGGAGAGGGAAGAAGAAGAGGGGAGAGGAAGGGAGAGGGAAGAAGAAGAGGGGAGAGGAAGGGAGAGGGAAGAAGAAGAGGGGAGAGGAAGGGAGGGGGAGAGGGAAGAAGAAGAGGGGAGAGGAAGGGAGAGGGAAGAGGAAGAGGGGGGAGAAAGGGAGAGGGAAGAAGAAGAGGGGAGAGGAAGGGAGAGGGAAGAAGAAGAGGGGAGAGGAAGGGAGAGGGAAGAAGAAGAGGGGAGAGGAAGGGAGAGGGAAGAAGAAGAGGGGAGAGAAAGGGAGAGGGAAGAAGAAGAGGGGAGAGGAAGGGAGAGGGAAGAAGAAGAGGGGAGAGAAAGGGAGAGGGAAGAAGAAGAGGGAGAGTGAAGGAGAAGGGAAGAAGAAGAGGGGAGAGAAAGGGAGAGGGAAGAAGAAGAGGGGAGAGGAAGGGAGGGGGAGAGGGGAAGGAAGAGGGGGAGAGGGAAGAAGAAGAGGGGAGAGGAAGGGAGAGGGAAGAAGAAGAGGGGAGAGGGAAGAAGAAGAGGGGAGAGGAAGGGAGAGGGAAGAAGAAGAGGGGAGAGGAAGGGAGAGGGAAGAAGAAGAGGGGAGAGGGAAGAAGAAGAGGGGAGAGGAAGGGAGAGGGAAGAAGAAGAGGGGAGAGGAAGGGAGAGGGAAGAAGAAGAGGGGAGAGGAAGGGAGAGGGAAGAAGAAGAGGGGAGAGAAAGGGAGAGGGAAGAAGAAGAGGGGAGAGGAAGGGAGAGGGAAGAAGAAGAGGGGAGAGAAAGGGAGAGGGAAGAAGAAGAGGGGAGAGGAAGGGAGAGGGAAGAAGAAGAAGAGAGAAAGGGAGAGGGAAGAAGAAGAGGGGAGAGGAAGGGAGGGGGAGAGGGAAGAAGAAGAGGGGAGAGGAAGGGAGAGGGAAGAAGAAGAGGGGAGAGGAAGGGAGAGGGAAGAAGAAGAAGAGGGGAGAGGGAAGAAGAAGAAGAAGGGAGAGGGAAGAAGAAGAAGAGGGGAGAGGGAAGAAGAAGAGGGGAGAGGGAAGAAGAAGAGGGGAGAGGAAGGGAGAGGGAAGAAGAAGAGGGGAGAGGGAAGAAGAAGAGGGAGAGGAAGGAGGAGGGAAGAAGAAGAGGGAGAGGAAGGGAGAGGGAAGAAGAAGAGGGGAGAGAAAGGAGAGGGAAGAAGAAGAGGGGAGGAGGGAAGGGGAGAGGGAAGAAGAAGAGGGGAGAGGAAGGGAGAGGGAAGAAGAAGAGGGGAGAGGAAGGGAGAGGGAAGAAGAAGAGGGGAGAGGGAAGAAGAAGAGGGGAGAGAAAGGGAGAGGGAAGAAGAAGAGGGGAGAGGAAGGGAGAGGGAAGAAGAAGAGGGGAGAGGGAAGAAGAAGAGGGGGAGGAGAAGGGAGAGGGAAGAAGAAGAGGGGAGAGGAAGGGAGAGGGAAGAAGAAGAGGGGAGAGGGAAGAAGAAGAGGGGAGAGAAAGGGAGAGGGAAGAAGAAGAGGGGAGAGGAAGGGAGGGGGAGAGGGAAGAAGAAGAGGGGAGAGGAAGGGAGAGGGAAGAAGAAGAGGGGAGAGGAAGGGAGAGGGAAGAAGAAGAGGGGAGAGAAAGGGAGAGGGAAGAAGAAGAGGGGAGAGGAAGGGAGGGGGAGAGGGAAGAAGAAGAGGGGAGAGGAAGGGAGAGGGAAGAAGAAGAGGGGAGAGGAAGGGAGAGGGAAGAAGAAGGAGGGGAGGAGGAAGGAGAGGGAAGAAGCAAAGAGGGAGAGGAAGGGAGAGGGAAGAAGAAGAGGGGAGAGGAAGGGAGAGGGAAGAAGAAGAGGGGAGAGGGAAGAAGAAGAGGGGGAGAGAAAGGGAGGAGAGAGGGAAGAAGAAGAGGGGAGAGGAAGGGAGGGGGAGAGGGAAGAAGAAGAGGGGAGAGGAAGGGAGAGGGAAGAAGAAGAGGGGAGAGGAAGGGAGAGGGAAGAAGAAGAGGGGAGAGAAAGGGAGAGGGAAGAAGAAGAGGGGAGAGGAAGGGAGAGGGAAGAAGAAGAGGGGAGAGGAAGGGAGAGGGAAGAAGAAGAGGGGAGAGGAAGGGAGAGGAAGGGAGAGGGAAGAAGAAGAGGGGAGAGGAAGGGAGAGGGAAGAAGAAGAGGGGAGAGAAAGGGAGAGGGAAGAAGAAGAGGGGAGAGGAAGGGAGAGGGAAGAAGAAGAGGGGAGAGGAAGGGAGGGGGAGAGGGAAGAAGAAGAGGGGAGAGGAAGGGAGGGGGAGAGGGAAGAAGAAGAGGGAGAGGAGGAAGGGAGAGGGAAGAAGAAGAGGGGAGAGGAAGGGAGAGGGGGAGAGGGAAGAAGAAGAGGGGAGAGAAAGGGAGAGGGAAGAAGAAGAGGGGAGAGGAAGGGAGAGGGAAGAAGAAGAGGGGAGAGGGAAGAAGAAGAGGGGAGAGAAAGGGAGAGGGAAGAAGAAGAGGGGAGAGGAAGGGAGAGGGAAGAAGAAGAGGGGAGAGAAAGGGAGAGGGAAGAAGAAGAGGGGAGAGGAAGGGAGGGGGAGAGGGAAGAAGAAGAGGAGGAGAGGGAAGGGAGGGGGAGAGGGAAGAAGAAGAGGGGAGAGGGAAGAAGAAGAGGGGAGAGAAAGGGAGAGGGAAGAAGAAGAGGGGAGAGGAAGGGAGAGGGAAGAAGAAGAGGGGAGAGGAAGGGAGAGGGAAGAAGAAGAGGGGAGAGAAAGGGAGAGGGAAGAAGAAGAGGGGAGAGGAAGGGAGAGGGAAGAAGAAGAGGGGAGAGGAAGGGAGAGGGAAGAAGAAGAGGGGAGAGAAAGGGAGAGGGAAGAAGAAGAGGGGAGAGGAAGGGAGAGGGAAGAAGAAGAGGGGAGAGGAAGGGAGGGGGAAGAAGAAGAGGGAGAGGAAGGAGGGGGAAGAAGAAGAGGGAGAGGAAGGGGAGAGGGGGAGAGGGAAGAAGAAGAGGAGAGGAAGGGAGGGGGAGAGGGAAGAAGAAGAGGGGAGAGGAAGGAGGGGAGAGAGGGAAGAAGAAGAGGGAAGAGGAAGGGAGAGGGGAGAGGGAAGAAGAAGAGGGAGAGGAAGGAGGGGGAGAGGGAAGAAGAAGAGGGGGAGAGTTAGGGGGAGAGGGGGAGAGGGAAGAAGCAGTGAGGGGAGAGGAAGGGAGAGGGGGAGAGGGAAGAAGAAGAGGGGAGAGGAAGGGAGAGGGAAGAAGAAGAGGGGAGAGGAAGGGAGGGGGAGAGGGAAGAAGAAGAGGGGAGAGGAAGGGAGAGGGGGAGAGGGAAGAAGAAGAGGGAGAGGAAGGGAGAGGGAAGAAGAAGAGGGGAGAGGAAGGGAGGGGGAGAGGGAAGAAGAAGAGGGGAGAGGAAGGGAGAGGGAAGAAGAAGAGGGGAGAGGAAGGGAGAGGGAAGAAGAAGAGGGGAGAGGAAGGGAGAGGGAAGAAGAAGAGGGGAGAGGAAGGGAGAGGGAAGAAGAAGAGGGGAGAGGAAGGGAGAGGGGGAGAGGGAAGAAGAAGAGGGGAGAGGAAGGGAGAGGGGGAGAGGGAAGAAAAAGAGGGAAGAGGAAGGGAGAGGAAGGGAGAGGGAAGAAGAAGAGGGGAGAGGGAAGAAGAAGAGGGGAGAGGGGGAGAGGGGGAGAGGGAAGAAGAAGAGGGGAGAGGAAGGGAGAGGGAAGAAGAAGAGGGGAGAGGGAAGAAGAAGAGGGGAGAGGAAGGGAGAGGAAGGGAGAGGGAAGAAGAAGAGGGGAGAGGAAGGGAGAGGGGGAGAGGGAAGAGGGGAGAGGAAGGGAGAGGGAAGAAGAAGAGGGGAGAGGAAGGGAGAGGGAAGAAGAAGAGGGGAGAGGAAGGGAGAGGGAAGAAGAAGAGGGGAGAGGGAAGAAGAAGAGGGGAGAGGAAGGGAGGGGGAGAGGGGAGAAGAAGAGGGGAGATAAAGGGAGGAGAGGGGGGAAGAAGAGGGGAGAGGAAGGGAGAGGGAAGAAGAAGAGGGGAGATGAAGGGAGAAGAGAGGGGGGGGGGTAATGTGAAGCAACAGCGAGTTTCATCTGGCAGTGGCCATGCTCTCTCATCTCCCAGGTGTTTGATGAAACAGATGGACTAAATATATCGTATGTTGTTGTTCTGTGTGGATCTGATACCTGCTTATAATTGCTGCAGGTCTTACTGGTGACGTATGATGCTAATTATTGTGATTATATCATTTATGATGGTGAAAAATTTG
>BOPN01006031.1:52500-55000 GCA_017312705.2 Penaeus japonicus | reverse complement strand
TATGAGGAATCTTGGAGTAGAAGGAGGGAGAAGAAGGAAGAAAAAAAATTAAAATGTAGAAGAGTCCTAAAAAAGAGGAAAGAAAGAGAAAGAAAGAAGAGATAAAGTAGAGAGAGATAACGGAGTGGGGGGGGGGAGGGGGGCAAGAGTCCTTATAAAAGAAGGGAGTAAAAGGAACAAAATAGTTTAAGCGTAAGAGCAGAGGAAAAGAAGAAGAAAAAAGAAGTAAGGGGAAAAAATAGAAAAAAAATAAGAAAAAAAAGGAAAATGAAACAAACGAAGGAAGAAGGATAAAATGAGAGGAAGGCAAGAAATAGGAGGACACTAAAAAGAAGGACACTAAAAATGTCATCTTACCTTGGAAGGAGATAAAACGAAAGGAGAATAAAGGAGAGAAAAGGGAAAGATAAGGGGAAAGAAACGAGGAATGTCATGTTTTCCCCTTATCCTGAAATAGGATAACAGAGAAAAAAAAGGAGAGGTGGAATTTTATCACAGACGGATAAGTATCTTAATAGATAGATAGATATAAAGGAGAGGTTCCTATAACAGAGTAAGAGGAAAAGAAGGCAAAGAAAGGATCCTACAGAGGAAAGAATTGAAGAAAGAGAGAGGAAATTCTTCAACAGAGTGAGAGGAGGAGAAAAAAAAACATATTGAAATTCTTCGATAAAAGAAGCACGTAAAAATCCTAGCATAGAAGAAGATAAGATGGAATATTAAGCAAGAACAAATCCTACAAAAAAATATAATAAAATTGATAAAGGAAAATAGAGCGAAGGATCCCGAAAGAAAATAAGAATAAGAAAAAAAAAAGAAATCCTACAATGTTAAAAAAAAAAAAATACCTTATACATTTTCACAGAAATAAAAACATATAAACTATATAGAGACAAGACACAAAGCCCTCATTGACAACAAAGGAACATTCAGAAACAAACCCCACGAATCATGAAATTGAAAAACATCCTACGTCAGATAAAAAAATCTTACAGGAGTTTAGAGAATCCCACTCAAGATAAATGAATCCTACAAAAGACAAAAGAAACTTACAGGTGAAAAAATAATAATCCTACGAGATTTAGAAGAAAAAAATAAAATAAAATAAAACCTACCTTTTCAATATCCTACAGGATATTCCGAAAGACAAACCAATCCTACAAAACAACAAAAAATCCTAAAACAAATACACAAAACACTTCAACAAGATACACACAAATTCTCACAAGAGTCAAAGAATCCGTACAGGAGAGGAGCGAAATCCTACAAGAACCAGACGGAGAGACGGAATCCTAAAGCCAATCCTACTGCTTTCAGGAAGTTCTCACCTCGTTATTCCTTGCTCACTAATCCTGTTGTCTGCTCCTCTCTGGCGCAGGGAACGAAACACTAAAATGAGCGGGACTTGGGAAGAGCAGAGAGGGATTTTCTCCTCTTGTTTCGTGCGACCTGTCTCTCGTTTTGTCTGTGTTTGTCTATTTTATCGTTCTTTCTTGCTCTCTCTCTTTCTCTCTCTCTCTCTTTCTTTCTCTCTTTCTCTCTCTCTCTCTCTCTCTCTCTCTCTATCGTTTTTTTGCTATCTCTCTCTTTCTTTTTTTCTATCTCTTTCTCTCTCTTCTCTTCTCTTCTCTTCTCTCTCTCTCTCTCTCTCTCTCTCTCTCTCTCTCTCTTCTCTTTCTTTCTTTCTCTCGTTTTGTCTGTTTTTGTCTATCTATGGTTCTTTCTTGCTACCTCTCTCTCTCTCTCTTTCTTTCTCGTTCTCTCTCTCTCTATCTATCTATCTATCTTTCTTTCTCTCTCTTATTCAATCTGTATGTGTATGTTGATAATAATGGTAATATCATGAACAATCACAATTGTAATGTGATGATAGTAGTTTTAGCAGTAGTAAAAGTAGTAGTAGTAATGACAATGATAATGGTAATGAAAATAACAATAGTGATGATAATTATATTACTAAGATGTTGGTGGTAATAGTAATAATAGCGATATTATAACAATGATACCAATAATGAAAGTACGGAGAATAATGATAAAGATAATAGTAATAATTATAATAATGATACTGATTATAAGATTATGATAATGATGATGATATTGTTAATTACAATGATAATGTTAATAATACTGATGATAATGATGACAACAATATTAATGATAATAGCTATGATACTATTAAACTTGACAGTACTAAAAGGTAGAGAACATAAAGAAGACAATGTAGAAAGAAGGACTTAAAAACATCAAAGAAAATAAGAAAAAAAACGGACCTCTTCAAGGACACCACCACCTCCATACTTAATAAACCAATATAAAGAGAAAAAAAGTACCCATAAGTAGCCACGTGGAACGGAACTAATAGCCTAAAAGGAGGGTTTCACTGTGGCTACACAAGATCAAAGCCTAGTCGCTAGAAATTACGAGGTCAAGGTTCATGAAAAAGGAATCTGACCTCAAATGTAGTTACTGTGGCATTGACCATATAGAATCAGGTTGTTCA
>BOPN01006030.1:82500-84327 GCA_017312705.2 Penaeus japonicus | reverse complement strand
TATATATATATATATATTTATCTATTTATTTATTTATTTATATACACACATATGTGGATGTTAGAGAACTAATGGTTCCATAGTTACATATAAATACATATATGTAACCAAACATTTCATATATACATATCATATCACTTATTTTTCGACGGTATGTTTGACATGTTCTAGGTTCAACAGGCACGAACAAACGATATCAAATAATTCCATAGAATCTACACCCTCGGCCACGGACCCTTATGTATGTATGTATGTATGTATGTATGTATGTATGTATGTATGTATGTATGTGTGTATGTATGTAAGTATGTATGTATGTATGTATGTATGTATGTACGTACGCATTTACATAGCAAACGATAACGATAACAAAACAGATTTTTTCCCCATTAGGCCTGGGCGCACTAAATGGCATGCAGCTTATATGCTCGTACCAGTGAGTGATACTGTTAATAATGTATTAATAATGTACAAATTGTGTTGCACAGGAATTGCTCCCTTGCTACCTGTGCCCCACCCCGCCCCTGTTCTTTGATCCCTCCGCTTTAATGCCATTGATATTCAATGGGCTGTTCTGCTCATAGCAATAGAAATCCTCAAGGGACACCGCAATGATCGGTATCAGTAAATGCATTTGATAGCATGCCTTTGCATTATACCAAATGTTGTATTTTATCGGGTATCAGTAAATGCATTTGATAGCATGCCTTTGCATTATACCAAATGTTGTAGTTTATCGGGTATCAGTAAATGCATTTTATAGCATACCTTTGCATTATACCAAATGTTGTAGTTTATCGGATATCAGTAAATGCATTTTATAGCATACTTTTTTGTATGATACCAAATATTGTAGTTTATCGGGTATCAGTAAATGCATTTTATAGCATGCCTTTGCATTATACCAAATGTTGTAGTTTATCGGGTATCAGTAAATGCATTTGATGGCATACTTTTTTGTATGATACCAAATATTGTAGTTTATCGGGTATCAGTAAATGCATTTGATAGCATACCTTTTTTATGATATTTTAGTTTATAGCCATAGCATAATTGTTAGACTAATAGATATTCTGCACATGCGAGTATCGGAATTTTCACTTAATTGCAATCTTTTGATTTTTTTTATTGTTGTGTTTTATCTTGTTTATCTCCTCATCATTGTCGATTTTCATAGCTCTCATTTCCAGAGATTGATTCCCGTTATGCATGGCAAGAATAAGCATTAATTTCCGCTAATTTGTAGTTATTTCATTAAATATGCAGTGCAATAAAAAATATCTATAAGGTAAATACAGAATGTGGTAGGCCTAAAATTAAGTAAATGATAACGCATGGATGATAAATTGAATTATATTTCATTATAGTTTTCTAGAACTGGAACCTTTCAAACACATAAAAGTGCTGGTATGAAATGTATGTACTTATTCATCAGCCAATTTGCTGGTCGCGGACATGGACAAGTAAACTCTAGATATGTGTAAAGAGTATGTATTTGTTATCGCTATTTTCTGTATTTATCGTTATCATTATTATGATTTTTATCATTATTGTTATCATTATCGTCATTATTTTGATTATTATGTTATTGTTATTATTATGATGAACATCATTATAGTTATTTTTATTACTATTATCATTACTCTTACTATCATTATCATTAATATCATTATTGTCATTATCATCATTATTTCATTATAATTATCATCCTTATCACTACTATCATAATCATTATTATCATCATTACTTTTATAAAATCTATCGATGCTTTTCCATAGAATGTTAGTACACGACGGAAAACACAGCATATAAAAGATAAGATACTAA
>BOPN01006030.1:60000-62500 GCA_017312705.2 Penaeus japonicus | reverse complement strand
CAGATAGATACATAAAAAATTATACATGTGTGTATTTGTGTGTGTATGTGTGTGTGTGTGTGTGTGTGTGTGTGTGTGTGTGTGTGTGTGTGTGTGTGTGTGTGTGAACATGTCGATCTACATATATACATGCATGCACATATATACATGCATGCACAAATCAAACTAGAATAAAAGTAACATCACAACCGGTACTCAAATATATTACAGTCCTAATATCACTGACAGCAACGTCAGGAAATTTCTCCTTGGAAAAGATATATCTCTCCGCCATTTCTTTAGTATACCAATCAATTACATCCGGAAGCTATCTTTCCTAGATCAGTGAACGAAACTTATTTGACAGATTAGAATCATTGCTGAGTATGCAATAATACTTAGTGAAATTAAACTTCCCAAGTCGTCTCGTTTGATGCAATTGATTCGTGTCTTTATAATGAGTGAGTTGATTTCTTTACCACTTCGAGGTGTCTTAGCCGTTCTTATGCCCCGGCGTGAGATGTGACAGCTCATTCACGGCGATATTATGGGGAAAAAAGAATAATAACTTTTTCGTTTTCATTGCTTTTGGTCCCTTTATCGAGGTCTGTTCTCGGTTTAGTCTTGTATGTCTTTTTGTAGTTTGTCTTTCTTCTATCTTCTTTTTGACCTTTGTGTCTTTCTTTTTTTTTTTCTTTTTTTTTTTTTTTTTTTTGCCTGTCTCTCGATGCGTCTCTCTCTCTCCTCTCTCTCTCTCTCTCTCTCTCTCTCTCTCTCTCTCTCTCTCTCTCTCTCTCTCTCTCTCTCTCTCTCTCTCTCTCTCTCTCTCTATCTATCTATCTATCTTTTTCTCTTCCTCTCTTATTTTCTCTCTCTCCCTCCCTCCCCCTCTCTCTCTCTCTCACCCTCCCTTTCACCAGAAACCACACATCTTCCCAGTCGTTCCTGCACGTCTTTCAAGTCGATGCGACAGTGCTGCTGAAAATGCTGACGTTTCGGAAGACCCTCGACTACATGCGTATCGAAAGAACCGCGATTCCACGACGCGGCAAGTGCCATCTCGCAACCCCGCCCCAGATACCCAATAACAGTGCATGTTGAAGTGCGGTCGCCGTTCCGTTAAATCTCCTTCGGATCTCCTGTTGAGTTGGTGGAAAGCTTGACCCCTTGAAGGGCCATAATGAGGTCCTCAGAGAAGCTCATAAAAGTGTCAATTCGTAGCAGCTTTATGGTGGTCCCTTCTTTTAGAATTCAGGTCGTAGTCCGCGGGAGACCTTTGTCTCCCATTTCGTAAAATGGAATTCACATTTTACCTCGAGCTACATAATTGGACTAAGTTATAAAGGAGATCTGTATTCAGGCCTCGTTCTTTGGGTTTCTTCGGAGATACAGAAGACTGTCAGTCTCTTTGCTACTTTGTCTTTATTTGATGTAATCGTTGATGCATTTATGGGGTATGTAAAAAAAGGGAGTCAGTTTACTTTGTTATTGTGTGATTTTTTTTTTCTCTCTCTCTCTGTCTCTCTCTTTCTCTCTCTCTTTCTCTTTCCTCTCTCTCTCTCTCTCTCTCTCTCTCTCTCTCTCTCTCTCTCTCTCTCTCTCTCTCTCTCTCTCCCTCCCCCCCTCTCTCTCTCTCTCTCTCTCTCTCTCTCTTCTCTCTCTCTTTCTCTTTCCTCTCTCTCTCTCTCTCTCTTTCTCTCTCTATCTATCTCTTTCTTTCTTTTTCTCTCTCTCCCTCCCCCCCTCTCTCAATCTCTTTCTCTCTCAATCTCTCTCTCTCTCTCTCTCTCTCTCTCTCTCTCTCTCTCTCTCTCTCTCTCTCTCTCACTCTCTCCCTCTCTCTCCTTCTCACGCACACAAAAGACACAATGTCGAAAATATCTTGCTATTCAGCCTGACACAAGCAGCTAATATTTATCTTCTTGTCAATCAACAATTACTCCTTTGATAAGTTAAGACTTTGCCTCTCTTTTCGTATGATTTACCATGCCCCCCCCCCCCCTTAAAAGCTATTTTCATTGAATTAAAGGGTTACTTTTTTTAACGAATTTTCAATGTGATTCCTCCGTTTGCGATAATATAATGATAATGATGATGATAATAAGGAATGTTCAGTTGTAATAATTTTTGACATTTTGAGAGAGAAAACGTAAGAAAAAGAGAGGAGAGAGAGAGAGAGAGAGAGAGAGAGAGAGAGAGAGAGAGAGAGAGAGAGAGAGAGAGAGAGAGAGAGAAAGAGAAAGAGAGAGAGAGAAAGGTGTGTGAGAGAAAGTAGAGAGAGAGAGAGAAAGAGAGAGAGAGAGAAAGAGAGAGAGAGAGAGAGAGAAAGAGTGAGAGAAAATATGCTTAAATCCAACACAACATGAACGTTTCTGCACGTTATAACCAAGACGAAAGTAACAATTGCTCTTCCACTATTATCACATGTACCTACCCTCTATAATCCCAAAGGAAGCCAGTGTGGCTTTTGGTAACGTGTCACATAAAATACGCATATGAAATTAATTCCAATGACACACAT
>BOPN01006029.1:62500-65000 GCA_017312705.2 Penaeus japonicus | reverse complement strand
GAGAAAGTAAGAGAAAGGGAGGTTTATTATTACGAAAAACATCAAGAGCAAACACATACCTCAATTGACGCAGCTTTCGCACTGGAACTATTTTGCCATCCAAGCAGAGCGGGTGTGGAGAGGGTGTGAGGGTGTGGGGGTATGAGGAGAGAGTGGGGAAGGTGTGAGGGTGTGAGGAGAGAGTGAGGGTGTGAGGGTATGAGGGTGTGAGGGTATGAGGGTGTGAGGGTGTAAGGAGAGAGTGAGGGTGTGAGGTTATAAGGGTGTGGGGGTTTGAGGAGAGAGTGGGGAAGGTGTGAGGGTGTGAGGGTGTGAGGGTGTGGGGGTGTGAGGGTGTGAGGGTGTGAGGGTGTGAGGAGAGAGTGAGGGTGTGAGGTTATGAGGGTGTGAGGGTGTGAGGGTGTGAGGGTGTGAGGGTGTGGGGGTGTGAGGAAGGAGTGAGGAAGGTGTGAGGGAATGGGGAAGATGTGAGGGTGTGAGGAGGGAGTGAGGGTGTGAGGAGGGTGTGAGGATGTGAGTGTGTGGGGGTGTGAGGAGGGAGTGGGGAAGGTGTGAGGGAGTGAGGAAGTTGTGAGGGTGTGAGGAGGGGGTGGGGAAGGTGTGAGGAAGGAAAAAGGAAGGTGTGATGGAGTGAGGAAGTTGTGAGTGTGTGAGGGCATGAGGGCATGAGGGCGTGTGGGTATGAGGGTGTGAGGGTATGAGGGTGTGGGGGTATGAAGAGAGAGTGGGGATGGGGTGAAGGTGTGAGGAAGGAAAAAGGAAGGTGTGATGGAGTGAGGAAGTTGTGAGTGTGTGAGGGCATGAGGGCATGAGGGCGTGTGGGTATGAGGGTGTGAGGGTATGAGGGTGTGGGGGTATGAAGAGAGAGTGGGGATGGGGTGAAGGTGTGAGGAAGGAAAAAGGAAGGTGTGATGGAGTGAGGAAGTTGTGAGTGTGTGAGGGTGTAGGGGTATGAGGATGTGAGGGCATGAGGGCGTGTGGGTATGAGGGTGTGGGGGCATGAGGGTATGAGGGAATGAGGGTATGGGGGTGTGAGGAGAGAGTTAGTAAGGTGTGAGGGTGTGAGGAGGGAATGAGGAAGTTGGGAGGGTGTGAGGAGGGAGTGAGGAAGATGTGAGGGTGTGAGGGGAGTGGGAGGAGGGAATGAAGAATGCATAAGAGTGTGAGGACAGATTAAAGAGTGTGCGAAGAAAAAATGAGGAAAGTATGAGGAGGAGGATGTGAGGTGAGGATGAAGAAGGAGTGAGTTTAGTGTGAGAGGGGTGTGAAGAGCCGTAAGGAAAGTATGAGGGCAGATTAAGGAGAGTATAAGGAGAGTGTGAGGAGGGTGTAGGGAGAATGTTAGAAAAGTGTGAGGAAGAAATGAGTAGGGTGTGAAAGGGAATGAGGAGAGTATGAAGAGGGTACAAGGCACGGGTGAGGAAGAAGTGAAGTTAATATGAGAAAAGTGTGAGGAAGGAGTACGGAGAGAAGGGAGTGAGACGGGAGTGAGGTGGATACGAGAAATATATAAGAAGATTGTAAGTTATATCTATTTAGGCCTACATTATATTATCCGGCCTATAAAGTCCATGATAGTTCGCTATGGAATCCTTAAAGAACTAAAGGCGGCATCCTCTTTGTGCATGATTCGACAGACACTTAAATTATTGCACGAATATACACCAATTCTCATTCAACATCACTTAAGTTTTCCTATTACATCTATAAGATATACAGAATGGTACATAACATTATTAAACTTCTCTCTATTCATTTATCAATAACAAAGAAAGAGATAGATTGAGAGAGAGAGAAAGAGAGACAGTCATTTAGACAGTCATTTAGACAGAGAGAGAGAGAGAGAGAGAGAGAGAGAGAGAGAGAGAGATAGATAGATAGATAGATAGATAGATAGATATAGATAGATAGATAGATAGATAGATAGATAGATAGATAGATAGATAGATAGATAGATAGAGAGAGAGAGAGAGAAAGAGAGAGAGAGAGAGACAGAGAGAAAGAGAGAGAGAGAGAGAGAGAGAGAGAGAGAGAGAGAGAGAGAGAGAGAGAGAGATATATATATATATATATATATATATATATATATATATATATATATATATATATATATATATATAGATAGATAGATAGATAGATAGATAGATAGATAGATAGATAGATAGAGAGATAGATAGATAGAGAGAGAGAGAAAGAGAGAGAGAGAGGGATAACAGACCGATTCGTTGGGTATGTAGGTATAAGAAATACTATTTCTACCTATGTTGAAATGACCGAGAGAAGTGAGGAACACGTGAGGTAAGTTATGCTAACTGTATTGTGCTCTTATGCATTCTCGCAAGGAAAAGGCTATGTCTTGCTTTTGCATATTATCTCTCTCTCTCTCTCTCTCTCTCTCTCTCTCTCTCTCTCTCTCTCTCTCTCTCTCTCTCTCTCTCTCTCTCTCTCTCTCTCTCTCTCTCTCTCTCTCTCTCTCTCTCTCTCTCTCTCTCTCTCTCTT
>BOPN01006029.1:22500-25000 GCA_017312705.2 Penaeus japonicus | reverse complement strand
CACATCCTCATCAACATCAACATCAAAACCACATCCTCAACATTCACATCCTCATCATCGAAAAAAACATCATCATCAACATCAGAACCACATCATCAACATGCACATCATCAACATCATTAGCCCTGTACATTAATGAAAGCCAGAGGTATCGTCATGAGGTAAACACAGAAGGAACACCGAGGCGCCTTTTGATCAGAAATCCTTAATTAAATCGATTGATGCATCCTAGAGTCGATGCTATAATAAGGGTATTTATAGTATCGATAATTGCAACCGTGATTTTCTATTGAGACAAGGCTTAATTTAGGGTTGATAAGATGATGATATTAACTTCTATGATGCTGATGATAATGATGATGATGATGATATGAGTAATTATGATTGTAATGAAAGCAATTATAACGATCGTGATAACAGAAATGATAATTATAACAAGAGAAATGATATGGAAAACATTTATTATAACAGCAACAACAACAGTAACAGTAATGATAACAATGATATTAGTCACAACAACATTAAAAGAGATTAGGAAATTTGTAAATATACAAACAATGGAAAAAAGAAAAGACAAAAGAAAATATGAAATAAAAAGACAAAAACGAAAAAAAAGAATCCAACAAATTTTCTGGGTTAACGTGATGAAAAGGTAAGCCATGAAAGTGTATAAAACAAAGACGTCCTTATGCAAAGGTACAAGAAATAAATAAAGGAAGAGAAATGTCCATTATATACCAGTGCATCCATTGTATCAATCAAAACATAGGGAGATTGAGTTTTATTTATATTTCTATTCATTTACTTATCTATTTATTTTAGTTGCTATCGGGAATATGAAGACAACAAATTAAAAATCTGTATTATTGAAGGTAGTTGAACATAGGCTCCCTTCTCTATTAAGAAAAATCCAAATATCGTGGCTAGGCCAATGCAATTTAGCCACTAAATATTGTACATGGTGTATATGATTATCTTCTTGTCTATAATAATCCTGCCTAGAGTCATACATTTGGTGGATTTACTTGTGCATAAGATTAGTAAAAAATAAGAAAATAAAAATCCAATCATCTTCCATCGCCATGCAAACATATATGTTATAAATCTGTCATATGTTAAAAGTTACTTTGTCATGTAATTGATTTGTTACAGATTTTTTTTTTTTTTTTTTTTTCAGACTGACACCGAGGAAAGTAGGTTAGTCAAAACTGAACCCCCACCCCCATCCCCCTCTCAGGGTCTCGCAGCATTCACACTCAATCGAAACCTTATTACGCAAGCAGATCGACCGAGACAAATATTGCTTCTGGTTGTGTCGGGCATCTTGCAATCAAATTGAAGTTGTCAGTTAGGCATCCTGTCTCCGGATCGGTTTCAACAAGGCCGTTGGGGAATCGGAGTCTTATAGATACACAAGCGGACCATGGTAGCGGGAAGCCATGTAATACCGTTTTTTTTTTTTTTTTTTTTTTTTTTTTTTTTAATCAATTGAACTTTTGGAAATCTCAGTTCTATGCATTATCAGCATCTGTATATGTAGAACAATTACAGTTTGAAATACTACTTACGTCCGTGTTATTGATGTATTTCACTGAATGAAAGGGAAGACGGAATGAAATGGAAAACTTCGGAGATTCAGGAACGTAAAATATGATGTGTAGTTTATGCTCTGTCTCTCTCTCTCTCTCTTTGTATATATATATATATATATATATATATATATATATATATATATATATATATATATACATATATATATATATATATATATATATATATATATATATATATATATATATATATATATATATACATATATATATATATATATATATATATATATATATATATATATATATATATATATATATATATGCATATATATATATACATATATATATATATATATATATATATATATATATATATATATATATATATATATATATATATATATATAGAAAAAAAAAAAAAAAAAAAAAAAATAAAGATCTACAGACGATTAATATGCCTCATATACGCTATACGGCTTTGTTATATACTGTAAAAAGTTGTATACGAGAATAAATAACTTATCCACTTTCACTGATATCACATAGTATTTCTAACAATGAGATGACTTCTGATTTTATAGATTAATCTCATTTAATGTCAATAGCTATGTTAATCATACATAGTAGAAAAATAATAACCAGGTCATCAATTCAATAATTGGTCCCCGAATACTGCGACGAAGGATAAAAAAATGATGATTATCGGAAAATGGTTTTAATTGTAGCTGTCATTATAAATAACCGTAAACTTTATAATTAAACTCGTAATTTCTTCTTGACTTTAACGATACGCATGAGGCAGGTCCTTTAATTTAGGACTCTGATGTTCTATAATGTAAGAGAAGTTTTGCTTATTTTCACTTTTACATCAGTAAATCAGTAAAAAAAAAAATATATATATATATTTTAATTCTCCGTAATGATTAATGATAGAAGTAATAATGACA
>BOPN01006028.1:55000-59930 GCA_017312705.2 Penaeus japonicus | reverse complement strand
AATAATAATAATAATAATAATAATAATAATAATAATAACAATAACAATAATAATGATAATGATAATAATAATAATAATAATAATAATAAGGATAAACATATCTCACTGCGGCGAATGAATGACATAAATGAATGACATTCCGTCTCAGATTCATTCATAATAACGTAAGATGTTCTATCTGAGATTCATTCATAAAAAGCGTAAAATATTCCATCTCAGGTTCATTCATAAATCTTCAGTTCGGTTCAATTCATCACCCTATGCTGTGTATATTTCTTATTTATTTTTTCTTCTGTATTGTATACATACTTCTATGCCAAAAAAGGAGAAAACTGCAAAACAGGAAATGCAGCCGATGATAAACTTATTTATTTTTTTATTTTATTTATTTATTTTTTTTATTTTTATTATTATTATTATTTTTTTTTAATATAAAAAATGCCCAGATAATTCTCAACAGTTCGATTATATGAATCAATTTGATTTATACTTTTATTCATATATCAGTTCATTCACTAATACAGTGATTTATTTTTCTATCTATATATTTTTCATCCATCCATCCATTTACTCATATATTTCTAATTCATATATCAAATCATTCATTCACTCATTCATATATCATCAAACTCATCGACACACCTATTTTCCCATCCATTCTTTTAATTCCTTCACTAATATACCATTTATCTTACTCATCCCTCCATTCATTCATCCACTCACTTATATATCTATCCCTTTATTCCATTATTCGCCCATTCATCTTTCTCTCAAAATAGATCTTACTATAAGAATTTTCTTAGCTGGGGATCTTGGCTGTTCCTTAAGCGGGCGGGGATTCAAAACACGGATCATGCAATATTGATTAAGGCTCTGGCGATGTTGCAAGTTGCGTTTGTTTGTTTAGTTTTGTTGCAGGAGAGGGTTTGTGTGTAATAACAGCAACAGCATGAGAAGGCAAATTAGTATAAAAAGGAATGAGAGAGATTGGGGATGGAAGAAAGAGAGAGAGAGAGAGAGAGAGAGAGAGAGAGAGAGAGAGAGAGAGAGAGAGAGAGAGAGAGAGAGAGAGAGAGAGAGAGAGAGAGAGAGAGAGAGAGAGAGAAATTGAGAAAGGGAGAGAGAGAGAAAGAGAGAGAGAGAGAGAGAGAGAGAGAGAGAGAGAGAGAGAGAGAGAGAGAGAGAGAGAGAGAGAGAGAGAGAGAGAGAGAGAGAGAGAGAGAGAGAGAGAGAGAGAGAGAGAGAGAGAGAGAGAAAGAGAGAGAGACAGAGAGAAAGAGGAAGCGTTAAAACAACAGACAAAGTAATACAACAACAACTCCCCCCCTTCACCTCCACCCCCCCCCCCCCACGCAAAAAAAGTCAAAAGTCAAAATCAGCCGATAAAACAAACAAACACAAAACAAAGAAAGCCATATAACAAACCCTTCCAACAGCCTCGGGGCATCTCGGCTCGTCTCCCAGAGTCAACCACGAGGGGAAAAACCCAGTCACGTCCCTTCACTTCAGCAGGAATAAGACATGACACACTTCTCAGTCGACAAGAAAACCCTCTAAAGATACCACAAAACCGCTAACCTTCGGGGGTCGGTTAACGGGCGGGGGGGGGGGGGGGGTGAGGGGAGAGGAAGGGTGAGGGATGTGGGTTGGTTGTGGGGAGGGAAGGTAAGGTCAAGGGGAGAGGGAGGGGGTGTAGGGAGAAGAAGGGGGTGTGGGGAGAGGGAGGGGGTGTAGGGAGAAGAAGGGGGTGTGGGGAGAGGGAGGGGGTGTGGGGAGAGGGAGGGGGTGTGGGGAGAGGGATGGAGGAAGGGAGGAGGATGGAGGAGGGAGGAGGGGAAAGGGAGGTAGGAGTGGGAGGTTTAAGGATGAAGTTGGGGTGAGGGGTAGGGGGTGGAGAGAGATAGAGGGGGGGGGGAGGGTGGAGGTGGTATCAGGAGGGCGGACAGGAGGGTAAGGATGGTTGAGGGACATAAGGTCACGAGGTGAGGGAAGAAGTAGGGTGAGGGGAGGGTGAAAGTGAGTGAGGGGAGAGAAAGAGGGTGAGGTAGGGATAACGATAGGAGGTGGGGGTGAGTGGTGGTGTGGTGGTGAGGGGAGAGGAGGTCGGGTGACTGAGAGAAGGGGAAGAGAAAAGAAGGGGAATATAGCATAGAAAAAGAAGAAAAAAAAGAGACAACAGAAGAAAGAAAGAGGCGAGAGGAAAGGAGAGGAAAAAAGTGGGGTGAGGAATGAAGAGGAAAGAAAGAGAGTTAGAGGAAATGAGAGAAAGAAAGAGGAAGGAGAAAAAGAAAAAAAAAAAAAAAAAAGACGTAAAAAAGGTACAGAAAACAGACTGATAAGAGAAGAGAAAAAGAGCCAAAAAAAATAATAAATAATAATAAAATAAAAATAAAAACAAAGAGGAAAAGAAGATAAAAGACCGCGGAGAGTGTGAAAAAAAGAGTGTGAGACAGAGAAAGAGAAACGGGGGTGAGGGGGGGTGAGGGGGGGTGAGGGGGGAGGGGAGAAAGAGAGGGAAGGAGAGGGGAACACCACACCACCTGTGTTCTCCTCCTGGGAACATTACTATATTAAGTGCAGGTTGGAAGGTAGGCCTGAGGGGTGTTTCGGGGTGGGAGGGGGGGAGGGAGGGTAGAGAGGGGAGTAGTGTGGGGGGGGGGGAGGGGTAGAAGAAGAGAGAGGAAAGAAAGGAAGGAATTCATGGTGGATGGGGAGGAGGGGTGGGGGTACCGGTAAAGCTAGACAAGGGGGGAAGGAGAGTGGGGGGTGGGGTTGGAGGGGGAGTACCGGAGGGTAATGGACAAGAAAAAGAAAAAGAAAAAGAAAAAGAAAAAATATATATACAGGTATAAATATATATATATATATACATATATATATATAAATATACATATATATATATAAATATACATATATATATATATATATATATATATATATATATATATATATATATATCACAAAGAATTATCTAACCAAACTAGACAGCACTAGAAACATTTTCAAAAATAAGAAGAAATCAAAAAAAAAAAGAGTGCATTATTATTGTTAGAAGTGAAACACCATCATCGCCAAAGGCTTAGAAGGTTAAGAATGAAACTTGAACTAGACGAAGGAGAAGTTAGAGGAAATACTGGTAAACCCATTTAACGTTAACGATTCAAACGGAAGCTTGTATGGAGGTGAGTCACCGTGAGTCATTGTCTCGGTGGATGGGTGATGTTTATTTCTTTGTTGTTGTTGTTTTCTTTGCTTGTTCTTGTTTTTCTTTTCTTTTCTCTCTCTTTCTTTCTCTCGCTTTCTCTTTCTTTCGCTTTCTCTCTCTCTCTCTTAACTCTCTCTCTCTCTCTCTCTCTCTCTCTCTCTCTCTCTCTCTCTCTCTCTCTCTCTCTCTCTCTCTCTCTCTCTCTCTCTCTCTCTCTCTCTCTCTCTCTCTCTCTCTCTCTCTCTCTCTCTCTCTCTCTCTCTCTCTCTCTCTCTCTCTCTCTCTCTCTCTCTCTCTCTCTCTCTCTCTCTCTCTCTCTCTCTCTCTCTCTCTCTCTCTCTCTCTCTCTCTCTCTCTCTCTCTCTCTCTCTCTCTCAACTTCTGCTCACTCTGAATAATTTATTCCCCCATTCCTCTGTCTGTCAGTCACACACACACACACACACACACACACACACACACACACACTCACGTATACATATATGTACGTGTATGTAATATATGCGGATATCTATGTATGTGTGTATGTATGTATGTATGTATGTATGTATGTATGTATGTATGTATATATGTATGTATGTATATATGTATGTATGTATGTATGTATGTATGTATTCATGTATGTATGTATGTACGTATCAAATGAATAATTGAAAAATATGAAAACAACAACAAATAGATACATTAATAGAATGAATCGATGAATAAACAAATATACAAATGAGTAAACAAACAAACAAAAGAAAAACAAAGAAAAGAAGGTGTTTTTGTGGTTTCTGGCGAGGAAGGGAGGGAAATGAAGTCAAGGATCATTATCTACCGGTACCTCCATTTCCCCCTCCCCGTCCACTTCTCCCTCCCCCCTACCCACCCCACCCTACCCCGCCTCTCTCGAACTCCTTAGCGGTAACATCTTCATCTCGGGGCCACCTGTTAGCAGCATCCGCCGTGTCTAGGAAATAGGGGAGAAGGGGGAGGAGGAGGAGATAGGAGGAAGAGGGGGGAGGGGGAGGAGATAGGAGGAAGAGGGGGGAGGGGGAGGAGACAGGAGGAAGAGGGGGGGTGGGGTAAGAATGGAGGTAGAAGGGTGGCTGGGGGAGGTTGAGAAGGGAGGTGGGGGAGGAGACAGGAGGAAGAGGGAGGAGAGGGAGGAGACAGGAGGAAGAAGGGGGAGGGGGAGGAGACAGGAGGAAGACGGGGGTGGGGTAAGACTAGAGGTAGAAGGGTGGGTGGAGGAGGTGGAGAGGGGAGGTGGGGGAGGAGATAGTGATGGGGAGGTGGGATAGAGCGGTGGGAGCGGTATGGCAAAGGGGATGGGGGGGAGGGGGTTGGTGGCGAATTGGGCCTTAGGGGGAGGGGAGGGGGGAGAGGAGGGGGAGAGAACGGGGTTTCAAGATGGAACCTTCTTTTAGGAATGAAAACATCGGCCAAAGTTCTCATAACATTCCCCTTTCCTTCACTACACCCCTCCCCCTTTCCCTTCTTTTCTCTTCCTCCCCTCCTTCCTTTCCTATTTTCGTCTCCCCTTCCTCTCTTCCTCTCCTCCTTCCTTTCCTCTTTTCGTCTCCCCTTCCTCTCCTCCTCTCCTCCTTCCTTTCCTCTTTATGTCCCCCCTTCCTCTCTTCCTCCTCCTTCTTCTTCATCACTCCCTCTACTTCCTCATTCTCTCTTTCTTTCATTTTCTCTCTATCTCTAGCATATCGTGGCAGAGAGAGAGAGAGAGAA
>BOPN01006028.1:47500-50000 GCA_017312705.2 Penaeus japonicus | reverse complement strand
GAGTCGTGTGTTTGTGTGGATGATCTTGTGATTTTTTTTTTTTTTAGATGATGTGAATGACGTGTTTGTGTGTGTAAGTGTTTGTGCGTGTGTGTGTGTAAGTGTGTGTGTTTAAGTGTGTGTAAGTGTGTTTAAGTGTGTGTAAGTGTGTTTAAGTGTGTGTAAGTGTGTTTAAGTGTGTGTAAGTGTGTTTAAGTGTATGTAAGTGTGTGTGTGTGTGTGTATGTATGTGTGTGTAAGTGTTTGTGTTTAAGTGTGTGTAAGTGTGTGTGTGTGTGTAAGTGTGTGTAAGTGTGTGTGTGTGTGTGTGTGTGCAAGTATGTGTAAGTGTGTTGTTAAGTGTGTGTAAGTGTGTAAGTGTGTGTGTGTGTGTGTATGTATCATGTGTGCGTTTGTATATGTGTGCATTCGTTTTTGTGCTGATGCTAATTACATGATTAAACACGCATTAGTACATACAGAGAGAGAAAAAAGTGCTTATACAAATATATACGCAAACCAATAACACAACACACAATCTAACATAATTAAAAAGAAGAAAGAAAAAAAAGAAAGAAAGAAAGGAAAAAAAAGAATAGAAAATTGAAACAGAAATATACATATATTAATCAAATAATTAAAGGTACAAGCTAAACAGACAATATAAAATTCTCAAGAAAGTAAACAGAAAATCGAGAGCCAACATTTCAAGAAGAGACAGAAAAACGGCCACTTCATTTCATACCCTTCATCCGGGAACCACACACCCTTAGGGGAAAAACCACAAAGGGGGGGAGGGGGGTAGGGGAAGAGGGGAGGGTAAGGTAGGAATGAGGGTTGGGTGGGATTTGGTAGGAAGCCGGAATAAAGGAAGGTGGATAGGAGGGGGAGGGAAGAGGAAGGGAGGAGGAGGAGGAAAGAGGCGGGTGGGGTGGAGGAAAGAAGGGAGGGAGAGGGAGAGGAGAAGCAGGGGGAAGAGGAAAGAGGGGAGGGAGGGGAAGAGGAGAAGCTGGAGGAAGAGGAAAGAAGGGAGGGAGAGGAAGATGAGAAGCAAGGGAAAGAGGAAAGGGGGGAGGGAGAGGAAGAGGAGAAGCAGGGAAAAGAGGAAAGAGGGGAAGGGGTAGATAGAGAGAAGGATGGGAGGGAATGGGAAGAAAGAGGGGAGGGGGAGGTGGAGGAGAGGTGGGGTGTGCATACATACATACATACATATATGCATATACATATGAAAGGAAGAGGAAACATGAGAGAGGAAAAAACGGAAGGGGGGCGGGAGTTGTGGGGGGGGGGGGGGGAATAACTCAGGAAGGTGGATAAGGGCGAGGGAAGATAGTGAGCTAAGAAGGTGAGGAAGGGAGCAGAGAGGAGAGTAGGGAAGAAAGAAGAGAAGAAAGAGATGGAAGGAACTAAGGTTGGGGGTGAAGAGGGGACAAAGAAGAGGGGAGAGGAGGAGGAGGAGGAGGAGAAGAGAGAGATACATTCCCACAAATACACACTCACACGCACCCCTCCCCCTCCCCCCTCCTAAAAAAAGAGCTAAATCTATTGACTTTTCACACCTCCGGAGAGGAAGAACAAAGAAAGGGCGCGAAAGAATTGAGGGCGCCAAATCACACACAAGCTGGGAGGGGGAGGGGGGAAGGGGAAGGGGGGGTTGGAGAGGGACTGAGGGGGGAGGGGGAGGGGAGGAGGTGTAGAACAAGGATTCAAGGGGGGAGGAAGGGGTATTGAACAAGGGAGGGAGGAGAGTCTGGTTGAACAGCCATAGGGAGTGGAAGGGGGGAGGCAGTGGGAGGGAGTGAAGGGAAGAGAACGGCTTGAACAAGGGAGGGAGTGGAGGGAAGGGAACGGCTGGAACAAGGGAGGGAGTGTAGGGAAGGGAACGGCTGGAACAAGGGAGGGAGTGGAGGGAAGGGAACGGCTGGAACAAGGGAGGGAGTGAAGGGAAGGGAACGGCTGGAACAAGGAAGATAAGCAGAAGGGAAAAGAGAAGTATTGAACAAGAGCAGAAGAGGAAGGGAAGGATAAGAAAGACGTTTGAATAAGGGAGTGGAAACATGGAAAGAGATTGGAGGAGGGGAAAGATGGAAGGAGGGAAAGAGATGGAAAGAGAGAAAGAGAGGGGATGAAGGGCAGAGAAAGGAGGAGGGAAAGAGAAGGAAGGACGGAAGGAGAAGAGAGGAGGGAGGGAGAAGGATGGAGGGAGAGAGATGGAAAAAGAGAAAGAGAAGGAAGGGGGAAGAAAGGAGAAGAGACGAAAGATGGAGAAGAGATTAGGGAAAGAGAATAGAGGAAAGGAAAGAGGAGAAGAGAAGAGTGCAAGAACAAGGGAGGGAAAGGTAGGCAAAGGTGTTGAACAAGGGAAGAGGGGAGGGGAGAGAGTAGTTTGAACAAGGGAGGGAGTGGAAGAGGGTAAAAGGGGCGGGTGGGTGGGAGGGGGGTTGGGGGTGCTGCGGGTAGCTTCTGTTGTGTGTACACGTTATAATTGCTTGTTTGTTTACCCCGAGGCGGATTTCACGCT
>BOPN01006028.1:27500-40000 GCA_017312705.2 Penaeus japonicus | reverse complement strand
AACGCATTTTCTTCTAAATATCAATAGATGACAAGAAATTCAATGTATAGATTTGTGAATACAATGGAAAAAAAATCTTTACATTTGTGTATATATCATCTTCAGGAAGTTTATATAGAATTGATAGATTTATTTTTTCTACGAATCTCGCTTACTTTGTTATCTATTGTTCGTTCGTCTCTTACCCCCTCTCCCTCTCCCCCTTCCCCTCTCCCCTATATCTATGTGAAGTTCCCCCCATCCCCCTACTCTTACTTTGACCCTTATCCTACCACCTCCCTCACCCCTCGACTCCAACTCCAACTTCCATATTCTATCTTCCTTCCTTCCTTCCTTCCCTCCCTCACTCTCCCTCCCTCCTACCTCCTTCCCTCCCTCACCCTCCCTCCCTACTTCCTTTCCTCTCTCCCTCCCTTCTTCACCCTCCCTCCCTCTTACCACCTTCCTTCCTTCCCTTCCTCACCCTCCCTCCCTCCTCCCTCCCTCCTTCCCTCCCTCCTACCTCCTTCCCTCCCTTCTACCTCCTTCCCTCCCTCCTACCACCTTCCCTCCCTCCCTTCCTCCCTCCATCCTCCCTCCTCCTCTTCTACATCCCCCTCACCCTCACCCTCCTCCTTCTCCCTCTCCCTCCCCTCCCCTCCCCACCCACTTCAATCCGTGTCTTATACATTTCTCAAAACACGAATCTCGCAAATGAATTCAATTGAGCTCGGAGTTTCACGTAAGTATTTTGATTCGGAATGTGATCTTTTTAAATGACTTTGGATGATGCGATTTTGTTTTTGTTTATTGTTTATTTTTTACTCTTATTATCATTATTATCTTTATTACTTTTATCATTATCATTATTGCTATGATTGATACTACTAGCATCCTTATTACCATTATCATTATTATTTTTCATTATCTTCATCATCATTATTACCATTATATAGACGCAGACAGAAAGGCATATATTGTTATTATCCTTAGAGTTATCATCCTCATTATTATCATTATGATTATCATCATCATCATTATCTTCCTCTTCCTCCTCATTATCATTATTATTGTTATCTTTATTACTATCATCATAGATTCTTATCATCGCCACTATCATCATCATCATTATCCTCCTCTTCCTCCTCATTATTATAACTGTTGTTATCATTATTACTATCATTATAGATTATCATCATCACCATTATCATAATCATTGTTACTACACTACAACTATTACTTTTGTTCCTGGTGGTATGATAATCACTATCATTACGAATAATAATGAATATCACCTTCATCGTTTTCATCATAATAACTATTCAGACATTGAATCATATCACACTAAGTTGCATCTATGACACAATTCCATTCAATATGACAGACATTGTGTCACGTCACACAATGCATCACATATCCGTAACATGACCCATTTTTCTCCTTACGTTACAGTGACCTGTCCTTACAAGTCATAACATTGCAGACGAGACCAGATCATCATTGCAAACATGTCTGCAAGACGTTCTTCAAGGTAGGCGACATATTACTTGTAAAAAAGGAAAGAAAAGAAAAGTTTCAGAGAAGTTTTTATTTTGAGAAACGAGAAAAAAAGAAGGAAAAAGAAGGAAAAAGAAGGAAAAATGAAATAAAAATGAAAAGGTTTGTCTTCTGTTTTTGAAAATTGTCTTTGTGTTTGCTATTGTCCCTTTCCTTTGCTTTTATTTCGTTTCTTGTTTATTTTCATATTTACAGAGACAGGGGAGAGGGTATGAAATATTATACAAACAGAGAAAGAGAGAGAGAGAAAGAGAGAGAGAGAGAGAGAGAGAGAGAGAGAGAGAGAGAGAGAGAGAGAGAGAGAGAGAGAGAGAGTGAGTGAGTGAGAGAGAGGGAGAGAAAGAGAGAGAGAGTGAGTGAGTGGGAGAGAGAGAGAAAGAGAGAGAGAGGAGGGGGCAGAAACCGTATCCTTTTTTCTCTTACGCCCGAGTGTAATAATACTGGTTTTCCATGACATCTTAGAAGGAATAAAGCACTTCTTGTGAGACAGGTTTGTCTGCTTGCTTCTCTCTCTCTCTCTCTCTCTCTCTCTCTCTCTCTCTCTCTCTCTCTCTCTCTCTCTCTCTCTCCATCGATCTATCTTTCTATCTATCCATCTATCCATCTATCAATCTCTCTCTCTCTCTCATTCTCTCTCTCTCTCTCTCTCTCTCTCTCTCTCTATCTATCTCTCTCTCTCTCTCTCTCTCTCTCTCTCTCTCTCTCTCTCTCTCTCTCTCTCTCTCTCTCTCTCTCTCTCTCTCTCTCTCTCTCTCTATGCGTATGTGTGTTTGACATACAGACAGAAAGATGAACAGAAACAGACAAATGAAAAAAAAAAAAAAAAAAAACAGAGAGTCCAAGAAGGGGCAGAGAAAGAGGGAGGGGAGAGGGGAAGAGGAATGTGAGAGGGAGAAAGAAAATAGGGGATAGGGAGTGCGGGCAGGAGGTGGGGGTGGAAAGGGGGGGGGGGAGCGTGAGAATCAACCCGGTGCTTTAGGATGAAAGGAAATAGAAACTGACAAGAGTACTTTTTTCTTTTTTTCTTTAACCCCCCCCCCCCTTTCACGCCACCAATCCCCGCTTTCTCCTCACTCGTGACTCCCTCCTCTCCCCTTCCTCCTCCTTTTCCCTTCTTCCCTCCTCCTCCTTCTTCCTTCCCCCTTCTTCTCCTTTTCTCCTCTTCCTCCTCCTTCTCCTTCTACTCGTTCCTCCTCCTACTCTCCTCTTCTTCCCTCCTCCTCTCCTCTTCTTCCCTCCTCCTCTCCTCTTCTTCCCTCCTCCTCCTCTTCTTCCCTCCTCCCCCTCTTCCTCCCTCCTCCTCCTCTTCCTCCTTCTACTCCTCCTCCTCCTCCTCTTCTTCTTCTTCTTCTTCTTCTTCCTCCTCCTCCTCCTCTTCCATCCTCCTCCTCCCCCCTTCTTCCCTCCTCCTTAAGATGATAATAATTACCTTAAGCGGTATCCATTACCTTCATCTACGAACAGTTAAGAACACACAAATACAAAAGAAAAATACAAGCGACTCTAACCCTTACCACACCTCTCCATAACGTTCATATTCAGAGAGAAAGGTGTGTGTGAGTGTGCGTTTTTCTTCGACCTTTCAGTGAAAAAAAAGGAAAAAAAAAGAAAAAAGAAAAAAAAGGAGGACTCTTGAGGCGTTAGTCTTAACACGAAGGAAATATATATATATAAAAAAAAGGTCTCGAGGTACTTTTCGTTTCCTTTAGTTATGACATTAAGAAAGGAAAAGATCGTAAATCATTTTCTTTTTCTTTCTGAACAAACCGTTCGGCAGTTGATGATGGTTGGGTTGTTACCGTTATTCCTTCATTTCCTTCTTTCTTTCTTATTTATTATCTTTATTGAAAATGTTGATTTATAATTTACTGGTAAATATTATAAATTATTATGATTGTATCATGGTGTAATTTTTTTAATCACATTGACTAGTAATTATTTCAATTTTGATATTGCGTTAATTGAAATTTACTAAGGTAGAAATATGGATAGATCATTTTCTGTTATTTTGCTTCAAAATATCATTATCTTATTATTCCTTCGATGTATTTATTTTTTGCCTATTCTTATTACTGAATGTTATTTCTCTCCCATTCTCTTCATCCTCTCTCTCTCTCTCTCTCTCTCTCTCTCTCTCTCTCTCTCTCTCTCTCTCTCTCTCTCTCTCTCTCTCTGTTTCTCTCTCCCTCTCCCTACCCAATCTTACTCTCTCTTTCCCCCCCCCCTCTCTCTCTCTCTCTCTCTCTCTCTATCCATCTATCTATCTATCTATCTCCCTCCCTCCCTCCTTCTCACTCTCTCTCTCTCTCTCTCTCTCTCTCTCTCTCTCCCTCCCTCCCTCCCTCCCCCTCTCCCTTCCTCCTACCTCCCACTTTCCCTCTCCCTCTTCATCTCCTTCCCCCTTTCCCTCTCTTCCTCCCTCTTATTTTCTCTCTTTCTCTCGTGAAATAACCACATAACTTAAACGTTTTCTTTTTTTCTCTCACTCACTCTCTCTTTCCTTTCTGTTATTCGCCATACGTCATTTATCGCTTACTACGTCCCTCCTCCTATGTCTATTTTCGTGCTTCTCCGTTCCTCGTGTTTTATCCACTGTTTTCCCTTTTCTCATCTTTCCCTGTCATTTGATTCCGTTTTCTCGTAAATCACTGGCACAGGTCGTTATATTCTCATCTTCTTCCCTTTCTTTCTCGCCTCTTTCTCTTCTGTTTGCTTGTCCTTGTTTTTTATTATCATTATTACTATCATTATCATTATCGTTTCTATTATTATGATCGTTAATACAATTTTGTAATCATCATTATTATTGATATCGTTATCATTATTATCATTAGCATTAACATCATTACTATTATTATCATTATCACTATCATTAGTATCATTATTGTTATTAATATACCACTATCATCATTATCATCATCATAATTATCATCATTATTACTATCATTATTTCATGATGATAATGATTATCTTTATCATTATTATTAATCATTAGCATTACTTTCATTACTGTTACTATAAGCATTACCGCTATCATTATTATTGCTATCATCAGTTACAATACCTATCATAATTATCATGATCATTATCATTAACCTTGTCATCATCATCGTTATCATCATCATAATTGCTATTATTTTTATAGTTGTTATTTTCATTATTGTCATTACTATTGCCATTATCATCTTTATCATTGTTATTGGTTATATACTTATTTTCTATTAGTTTTGTTTACATTTTTCATTCATATTTTTCTTTATATTATCATCATTATTATCATTATTGCTATTATTGTCATTGTTATCAGTATTATTTTCATTATCATCAATATTGATTTCATTATTGCTATTATCATCATTATTACTGTTATTATCATTATCATCATTATAATCATTGTATAACATACCATATCATTACCATTATTATCATTATTATCATTATCATTATCATTATTATTATCATCATCATTATTTGCATTGCTATTATTACCATTGTTCATTTTATCACTATAGTTATCATTGTTAATTTTATCACTACAATTATCATTATAATCATTATAACAATAATTAATAGTACCAGTCATTATCATTCCTCTACCACAATCATCAGTCTTCACATATATCTATTTATCTTTTTCTTACATTCATCTAGAGTTTCATCTCCAAGACGTTTTCCTCCCGAGAAAGCTACTTACTTCCCTCTGTCTCAAGAGGAAAAAAGTTTGTAAAGCGTTTCACTTTGTTTGAGTTAGCCCCGCACTCACTCATTTCCCATTTTCTTTGAAATTTTGGCATGGCGGCGCGGTGCAATATGAAGGTATTTGAGAAAGACGAGGAGGATTTTAAGAATGAGGGGGATAATAAAGAGAGAGAGAGAAAGGGGAAAGAAGAGAGGGAGATTGAGATAGATGGAGAACTGCAGGGAGGGAAGGAGGGAGGGAGGAATAGTGAGTGAGAAAGAGAAAGAAATAGAGAGAGAGAGAGAGAGAGAGAGAGAGAGAGAGAGAGAGAGAGAGAGAGAGAGAGAGAGGGAAAGAGAGAGAGATAGAAATAGATAGATAGAGAGAGAGAGACAGATAGATAGATAGAGAGAGAGAGAGGGAGAGCGAGAGAGAATAAAAAAGAAAAGAAATACCTAAATACAATCCACTCCACCATTCAAAGGAATCCACATTTTCCTTAACCCCTTCCACCCCCCCCCCCCCCCTACCCACACCTCGGTTTCCCCATCCAGATCTTCTCATCACCCTCTCTACTCCCTGTTTTCCTATCTCCCTATCTCCCCTAACACATAATTCTCCCTCTTCCTTCCCTCCGCCCTCCAAACCCCTTCGTTCTCACCCCCTCCCCCCATTATCCAATCCCTTCTCTTACCTCCCTATTTGCTATACCCTCTCTTCCCCACTTCCTCTTTCCATTATCCCTCCCCCCATTATCCAAATCCTCATCCTCCTCTCTGTTTGCTACACCCATCTTTCCTCCGTCCTCCTTCCTCTCTATCATTCTCTTCCCCTCCTCACTATCCCCCTCCTTCCTTCCTCCCTCCATTCTCCCCCCCACACCTCCCTTCCACCATTCCCCTCCCCCCTCCTCCCTTCCACCATTCTCCACCTCTCCCCACTATCCCCCCCTCCTTCCTCCTCTCTCCACCATCTCCCATCCGCCCCCCACCCCCTCACTCCCTATCCCTGTCACCCCTATCTCCCGTTTTGGATATTCCAGGATAGCCCTCGCGTGTCTCCTGGAATATTCCTGCTGCAGTTAATTCCAACGAACGAAAGGGTAGGGGTAGGTTGGGGGGGGGGGGATGGGGATACCTATTGCTATCGCTGGCTCTCTAGTCTGGTGCGTTGTCCCCTTCCTTTCCTCTTCCTTCCTCTCCCTCTGCCTACTCCTCCCTCTCCCCAGCCTCGTCTTTACCTCTGTCTGCTCTCTCTGTCACATACATCCTCTCACCCCCCCCCCCCACAGTCCCTTCCTCTGCCTTCCCTTCCCCCTCCCCCCCCTTCCCATTTCTCTTTCTGCCTCTGTCTGCTTTCTCTCCTCTTCCTCCCTCCCTTCATCCCTTCGACCCACCCTCTGCCTTTCCTCCCCTCATTTCTAGCATACCTCCTATATCGCTGTCTCCCTATTCCCCTCTTCCTATCTCCCTCCCTCCCCTCGGCCTTTATCTGCCCTCTCTCTCCTTCCTTCTCTCACTTCCACGCTCTGTCGCTCTCTTCTTTCTCCCCTCGTCCTCCCTCCCTCCATCCCCTCATCCACTCCTCTGCCTCTCTGCCCCCCCCCCTCTCTCTCTCTCTATCTCCCTACCCTCCTATGCCTCCCTTCTTCCTTACCTTGCCTCCTACTCCCCCTCCCCCTCTCTTCTCCCTCTACCCCCTCACTCACTCACTTCCCTCGTTTGTCTTTCTCGCTTCTCTTCCTATTCTCTTCTATCTTCTCATCCCTTCTTTTTTTTCCATTTCCTTCACACTTTTCTTTCCCCTTAACTTCTTTTATTTCCCCCTCTTCCCTTTTTTCTATTTCATTCCTCTTTTCTGCTCTTTCCCTCCCTCTCTCCCACTTCCCTTTATCCTTCCTTCCTCCGCCCCCGCCCTCCCCCCTCTTGTTACTGGCTCTCGTCTCCTTTGCTTTATCGTCTTTGTCTGTTCTCGTTTATCACTATCTCTATCTATCTCCATATTCTCGTTTCTTAAAAGTTGCTGTTAATTTCTATTTTTCCTACTTTATTTTCTTTCTTTTCTTTTGGGTATTATGTAACTTTTTTCATTTGGGTTCTTATTGTTTATTCGTTATCTAAGTTTTCGTTGGTCTCCCCCTTTCTTACTCGTAACGATTTATGTCTTTTTTCCATTTCCTTCTGTGATGTTATTCGCCCTTTCCCTCCACTAAAATCAACCGCGATATCACATTTCTTTTACTACTTTATTTATCTTTCTGTTTCTTCTGCTTCTTCTACGTCTTCCTCCATTTCTTCCTGTTTTACTTCGTTTGTACTTGTTTTTTTTTATCTCCGTCTCCACTGTTTTTCCCTTCCTCTCTGTGTTGTTGTTTTTTTCTGTCTAATCTCTTCTTTCTCTTCCTATTCTTTCCCTCTCTCTCTCTCTGTCTCTTTCTCTCTCTCTCTCTCTCTCTCTCTCTCTCTCTCTCTCTCTCTCTCTCTCTCTCTCTCTCTCTCCCTTCCTCCCTCTCTCCCTCTCCCCCCCTCTCCCTCTCCCTCACCCTCCCCCCTCCCTCCCCCCTCCCCCTCTCGCACTCCCTCACTCCCTCCCTCCCACTCCCTCCCTCTCTTTCCCCCTCCCTCCCTCCTTCCTTCCCTCCATCTCCATCCTAGTTTCCCCCGAGCGACGTTCTCAAAGGCTAAATTCCCTCTCACTTACCCTTCCCTCCTTCCTCCCCCCTCCCCTCCCCTCCTCCCCCCTTCCTCCCTCCCCCCCTTCCTCCTCCTCCCTCCCCTCCTCCCCCCTCCGGCTTAAATTGGGGTCTACCACACCTGCGTTCAGGATCGATGGATGCTCATGTCGCCGGAGAGAGCGCTGGACGGCGGTCAACTCAGCCGGAAGGAGGGAAGGAGGGAAGGAGGGAGAGAGGGTTATGGACGAAGGGAGGGAGATAGGGACTTGGGGAGGGGGACAGAGGGAGAGAGAGGGAGAGAGAGTGAGATAGTGAGAGAGGAAGAGAGAGTTACAGAGGAGGAGGGAGGGAGAGAGTGAAGGATCGGGAGAGAAAGGAAGAAGGAAAGGTTGGAAGGAAGGGGACGAGAGAAAGAAAAGAGAAGAGGGAGAGAGGGATAAGGGGAGAGAAAGGGAGAAAGAGGTAGGGAGGGTAGGAAAGAGAGAGAGAATAGGGAGACGGAGGGAGGGAAAGAAGGAAGACAAGAGAGAGAAAAAGGAACAGAGATAGACAGACAGATATATAGACAGACAGAGAGAGAGAGAGAGAGAGAGAGAGAGAGAGAGAGAGAGAGAGAGAGAGAGGAGAAGAAAAAGAAGTATGGAAAGTGAAACGGGAAGAAAGGGGTAATATAAGAGAACAAGGTGGGGTTAAGGAAGATGAAGGGGAGGGAGGGACAGAAGGAGAAGAAGAAGAACGACGTGAGGATGAGCGAGGTAAGTAGGGAGAGAGAGGAGAAAGGGGAGAGAGGGGGTAGTAGCGGGTGAGAGGAAGAGCGGGAGGGATGAAGTGTAGGGTAAGGGGAGTAAGAGGGAGGGAGGGGGGGAGAGACCTTTTGGAAATCTACTTTGGTGTTAAGTCTGTCCACTTCTGTTAAAAGTTCTAGCGGCTACTACTGCTACACACAAACACACAAACACACAAACACATCCACACACACACACACACAAACATACACACACAAACAAACACACACACATACAAACAAACACATCCACACACACACACAAACATACACACACACACACAAACAAACACAAACACAAACACACACACACAAACAAACAAACACACATTCACCCCCTCCTCTCAAACACACTCCCCCCTCCCCCAATATTACCCCCCTCCCCCCCTCCCACCAAACACATACAAACATATCTTTTTCCAAACTCCTTCATCCGCAATGACACCGTTGATATGCAAATGCACGAGGCACAGCGAAGGAGGTCGAACACATTCCAGAAAACGCGAACTTGAGACGTTTTGAGAATTGTAAAGAGCATTTAATTCCCTGGAACTGACCGCTGCATATTCGGTGTCGTTAGACTCGTGTTGGGTTGTTTGTCTATTTGTCGATTGATTTGGTGATTTTATGGATTGATTAATTAACTTATGGGCTTCAAAATGGCTTTATTATCATCTTCTTTTATTGATCTAATTATCGGATAATCTGTAAGTCGATTTATTAACTTTGTTTCCTAGTCTTCTGTTGCTGTTTTTTTCGATTGGCTTCAGAAACATGCATAATTGAGAGTGTAATAGCAGTCGAAAAGGGGGTTTGGTTGAATGTTCTTCGGAACTTTGGAATGATTTCAAGAATTGAGGCTACCTGCTACGGAAGAGTTTCTTAAGAATCTCTTAGGTAAGAATCTCTCTCTCTCTCTCTCTCTCTCTCTCTCTTTCTCTTTCTCTCTCTCTCTCTCTCTCCCTCTCCCTCTCCCACTCCCACTCCCACTCCCACTCCCCCTCACTCTCCCTCACCTTCTCCCTCACTCTCCCTCTCCCTCTCCCTCTCTCCCATTTCATCTCTCGACCCTTATCAAGGAAATTGGAATGTCAAGAAAGGCAAAGGACCCAAGTTCTTTTAAAATAATGATCAAAACATGATAAGGAGCGACTGGCAGAAGCATTCATACCCAAGATATGAAGTTACACAGGTATGATGTACAAATTAAACATAATCCCTCAGGCAATTATGTTCAGAGGGCGTTATGTTGCGTGGGACTGAGGTATGTAAATTTTATATGTGAATTTAGGCTTCGTCGACTCATAATTTAGATAGATTTATCTGGTAGATGTGGAGACGGTGAGAGAGTGATGGATGGATAGGTTGATAGATAGGTAGATATTGATGGATAGATCGATAGATAGATAGAGAGGGAGGGAGGGTGGGAGGGAGGGAGGTAGGAAGAGAGAGAGAGAGAGAGAGAGAGATAGAGACAGAAAATATAGAGAGAGAAAATAGAGAGAGAATAAAAAATAGAAAAAAACAAAGAAAGAGACCGACAGATAGATAGACAGACAAACAGAGATAAAGAATAACCCACCAAGAGAAACACAACATGAAAGGGGGAAAATGAAAGAAAAAAGAAGACCGTTCAGAAAAAAAAAAAAAAAAAATCTATGAAAGTGTTTGCACCGGCGGACTGCCCATAACAGCTGAGACCAAACGGCTAACAACACCTGTGAACCAATCAGTGACGTCACGTTGTTGGTGCTAATTCAGGTGTTAATGAAGGAACTGGGGAAATGTTGGAGGTATGCTCTTCACGAAAGGGAGAGTGGGAGAGATAGAGTAAGGGGTAAGGAGAGGAGGGGAGGAAGGAGGGAGGGAAGGGGAGGGGAGGGAGAGGAGGGGAGGGAGGGGAAGAGAAGGAAGAGGGGGGAAAGAGAAAGAGAAGAGAAGGAAAAGGGAGGAAAGAGAGAGAGAAGATGAGGAAAAGGCAGGAAAGAAGGGTAAGAAGGAGTAAGATAAACTGGGAGAAAGATAAGGAGTTAGAGAGAGAGAGAGAGAGAGAAAGAAAGAGATAGAGAGAAAGAGAGAGAAACAGAGAAATATCAAAACCAAAAAGAGAGAGAGAGAGAAAAAAAAACGAAAACAAATCCTTCCACATCCAGAACAAACCACCACAGCTGAAAACCAACCCGGCGCCATCTTAACCCAGTGCAGAATGAGACGCAAAATAATTTATTCACGCAGTCCAAATGGACACACGTAAACAAGAATGCTGACGAGAAATGTGTTTGGCAGTTACCGAGGCCCCCCAGAGCTTCGATTGCCTTACTAAGCCCCGGAAAGTGAATTAAAAATGCATACTGAAGGACAATGACGGTAAGTTATTTCAGGAGGTAAACATTGACATTCACAGGTAAACACTTCAGGGGGATATCTGTTCGCAATTCCGGATTAGCCTTTGTGTTGGCGCTTCGGTGCTGTACACACGCCGTCACAATGCGTATTTGGTCCTCTTTCGATCTTTTTTTCTCTCTCTATCTCTATGTATATGTATATGTATATATATGAATATATATGTATATGTATATGTAAATGCATATATATGTGGATATGTATATGTATATGTAAATGTATATATATGTGGATATGTATATATATGTATATGTATATGTATATGTATATGTACATATGTATATATATGTATGTATATATGTATATGTATGTATATATATATATTTATATATATGCATATATAAATGTATATGTATAAATATATATATATATATATATATATATATATATATATATATATATATATATATAATATATACATATATATACATATATACATATATATATATATATATATATATATATATATATATATATATTTATATATATATATATATATATATGTATATATATATATATATATATGTATATATATATATGTATATGTATATATATATATGTATATATATATATATATATATATATATATATATATATATATATATGTATATGTATGTATATAAATATATATGTATATGTATATATATACATATATTCACACACGGCCCCCCCCCACCCCTCAACACACACACACACACACACACATACACACACACAATAATAATGTGTGTGTGTGTGTGTGTGTGTGTGTGTGTGTGTGTGTGTGTGTGTGTGTGTGTGTGTGTGTGTGCGTGCGTGCGTGTGTGAGTGTGTGTGTGTGTGTGTGTGTGTGTGTGTGTGTGTATGTGTGTGTGTTGGGGGTGGGGGGGATTCATGTGAATATATGTATATATATGCACATACATATATTTTTATATACATACATATATATATGTGTCTGTGTGTGTGTGTATAAATATACATACATACATACATATATATATATATATATATATATACATATAAATTCAGATAAAACTCCCATGTCTAGCCAGCATCTACGTTTCTCTAAGCATAAGTTTAACGATCTCACAAGAATTTTTACACAGCCTCGAATCCTCCAAAAGCTCGAGGCAAAATTTCGAAAAAGAAAAAAGTAAAGAAAAGGAAAAAAATAATAAAAGAAGTTATCACGCACGAATTCCTAACCAAACAACCAGACGTGAGCAAGCAGGGAAGCAGAAGCAGGGAGGGGAGAAGGGGATGTAGGGAGGGGGGGAGGGGAGAAGAGGATGGAGGGAGGGGGAAGGAGATGGAGCGAGGAGGGTGGGAGGGAGGAGGTTATAGGGAGGGGGGGAGGGGTGATAGGGAGGGGAAGGAGAGCAGGGAAGCAGAAGCAGGGAGTGGGGGAGGAGGAGAGGGAAGAGGAAAGCAGGGGAGGGGAG
>BOPN01006028.1:10000-12500 GCA_017312705.2 Penaeus japonicus | reverse complement strand
AGGGACTAACTGTCTTTTCTGCAGTGTTTATTCTGCGAACGAGTGTTTGGCTGCGTCCGGGTACCTCTGTGTGTGTGTGTGGGGGGGGGGGGGGTAGAAGTAGTGGTAGTGTGTGGATGTGTGTGTGTGTGTGAGTGGATGTGTGGAAGGGAGTGGGGTGTTGTGTGTGTGTGTGTGTGTGTGTGTGTGTGTGTGTGTGTGTGTGTGTGTGTGTGTGTGTGTGTGTGTGTGTGTGTGTGTGTGTGTGTGTGTGTGTGTGTGTGTGTGTGTGTGTGTGTGTACGTGTGTTTGTGTGTGTGTGTGTGTGTGTGTACATGTGTTGAGGGTTATGTCTGCCTGTGCGTTTGGGTGTGTACATACTTGTGTAGGTCTGCTTTATATATATATATGTATATATATATATATATATATAGAGAGAGAGAGAGAGAGAGAGAGAGAGAGAGAGAGAGAGAGAGAGAGAGAGAGAGAGAGAGAGAGATTTTTTATCATTATTTTTTATTATTTTTGCTTTTATGTGTATATAAGTGTTTTTCCTTATGAATGTATATATAAGTGTGAGTATTTATACATACATCATCCACACGTGTAAGCACGTACATCTGGAATACGTTCTTAATGTTTCCACACGTACATACGTGAATGTGAACATCCCATACAAAACACCACCATGAAAAAAATATACATCATCAGCAACAAAAACAACAAAAACAACAACAAAGACCTCAAAACAGCCCCCAGCCAGCCAGCAGTGCAAAGCGGTGCCTCTCCGTAGACTTTTTGCATCGGTATCACTCAAAGGGCGAGGCCTATGAATATTTTAGGATAATAGGCCTATCGAACGGTGTCTAAGCCGCCATAATAACCCAGAGGGAAGTAAATAGCGAGAGAGGGAGGGCTATTTGTTATGGCATTATTACACCTTTTTTTTTTTTTTTTTTTTTTTTTTTTTTTTTTTTTTTTTTTTTTTTTTTTTTTGCTCTTATCTGTCTTTGAGTTCTTTTTTTCCTCTGTTTATTTTGTTATTTCAGGTTTGTGCATTTTTTATTTTCTTCTTCCTCCTCCTTTTCCCCTTCTTGCACCTCCTCCATTTCCACCTCCATCCTCTTCTTCCTCCTTCTTCCTCCTTCTTCCTCCTCTTGTCTTTCTTTTCCTCTTCCTCCTCCTTTTCCTCCTCCTCCCTCTCCCCTCCCTCCTCCTCCTCCCTCCTCCTCCTCCCTCCTCCTCCTCCTCCTCCTCCCTCCTCTCCTTCCTCCTCCTCCTCCTCCCTCCTCCTTCCTCCTCCTCCTCCTTTTCTTCCACCTCCTTCTCCTCCCTCCCCTCCTCTTCTTCCTCTTTCTCCTCCCTCTCCTACTCCTCCTTCTGCTCCTCCTAATACTCCTCCTCCTCCTCCTCCAGCACCACCACCAGTTCCCCTCTCTTTCTCCTCCTCCCTCCTAATACTCCTCCTCCCTCTTCCTCCCTCCTTCTCCCTCCCTCCTCCTCCTCCTCCTCCTCCTCCTCCTCCTCCCTCCTCCTCCTCCTCCTCCCTCCCCTCCCTCCTCCTCCTCCCTCCCCTCCCTTCCTCTCTGCCTCCTCCCTTCCTTCTCCTCCTCCCTCCTCCTCCTCCCCCTCCCTCCTCCCTCCTCCTCCTCCTCCTCCCTCCTCCTCCTCCTCCTCCTCCCTCCTCCTCCTCCCTCCTCCCTCCTCCTCCTCCTCCCTCCTTCCTCCTCTGCCTCCTCCTTCCTTCTCATCCTTCCTCTCCTCTCCCCTTCCCTCCCCCTCCCTCTCCCTCCTCCTCCCTCCTCCCTCCTCCCCCCCTCCTCCCTCCCTCCCTCTCTCTCTCCCTCCTCCCTCTCTCCCTCCCTCCCTCCCCTCTTCCCTCCCCTCCTCCCTCCCCTCCTCCCTCCCTCTCCTCCTCCTCCTCCTCCTCCTCCCTCCCTCTCCTCCTCCCCCTCCTCCCCCCCTCCCCCCCCTCCTCCTCCTCCTCCCCTCCCTCCTCCTCTTCCTCCCTCCTCCCTCCTCCTCCTCCCTCCTCCTCCTCCTTTTCCTCCCTCCTCCTCCTCCTCCTCCTCCCCCTCCCTCCCTCCCCCCCTCCCTCCCTCCCTACCTCCCTCCCTCCTCCTCTTCCTCCTCCTCCCCTCCCTCCTCCTCCCCCCCCCCCTCCTCCCTCCCTCCCTCCCCCCCTCTCCCTCCCTCCCCCCCTCCCTCCCCTCCCTCCTCCTCCTCTCCCTCCCCTCCTCTCTCTCTCTCCTCCTCTCTCTCCCTCTCCCTCCCTCCCTCCTCCCCCCTCCCTCCCTCCTCCTCCTCCTCCTCTTCCCCTTCCCTCCCCTCTTCCCTCCCCCTCCCCTCCTCCCTCCTCCTTCTCCTCATCCTCCTCCCTCCCCTCTCCTCTTCCCCCCCTCTCCCTCCTCCTCCTCCTCCTCCCTCCTCCTTTTCCTCCCTCCTCCTCCTCCTCCTCCCCTCCCTCCTCCCCTCCTCCTCCCCTCCTCCTCCTCCTCCTTCCTCCTCCCTCCCTCCTCCT
>BOPN01006027.1:82500-84366 GCA_017312705.2 Penaeus japonicus | reverse complement strand
CTCTCTCTCTCTCTCTCTCTCTCTCTCTCTCTCTCTCTCTCTCTCTCTCTCTCTCACTCTCTCACTCTCTCACTCTCTCACTCTCTCACTCACTCACTCATTCACTCTCTCTCACTCGCACTCTCTCTCTCTTTTCCCTCTCATTTTCACGTTACTATGACACCTCTAACCTTCCCTTATAAATCCCCCGTCGACTACTTTACTCCCAAGACAATAATAAATCTTTGTGGCCCTTTATCTCGACGTGTCCTATAGGGCAAAACTGCAGCCTTACCTGTATTTTTTTCTTTGTGTAGTTCCGGTGCACTCAAGTTATTAATATCGTTGTTATTTATACCTACTGCCTTATCAAATTGGTGAGACTTTGTTTTTATTACTAGAAGTCGTTATTTTTTTTTTTTTTAGACTACTAGTAGATTTGAATCATGCCTATAATTCAGAATTTCACACCTGTTCATATTTCTCTCGCGGAACCTCCTTTCTCTTCTGCGATGCTGCGACCGAGTGCGTCCTGACAGATGATAATGCTGCCCATTATTTCTACCAGCCATTCTATACCTATCACGCCCCAGCCTGTAGCGTGTTCATCACCCGATTATTTACGGGCTCCGTTCACTTTATAAACACTTTGTATCGAATCCATATTGTGTTGTGTGTTTCTGTTAGATTTTTTTTATTTTTTTCTTCCCTGTTGGTGTGAAGAAGAGGATATACAAAAAAGAAAGAAAAAGAAGAAAAGAAAAAGAATGGAAGCTTGATTGAGAATCTTCTTCCCGGTAATTAAGATCACGCGAATGTTGTCATCCTCATTAGCCACCGGACAGCTCAGGCCCTTGTGCACACAACCCTCGCGGTCACCTCACGCCGTAAGGCCTGTTCCTCCTGACCTGTATACCCTTTCTAGGACCACATAAACCTAAATTCCGCCCATTCTGAAACGCCCTCGGCCAGCAACACCCCACACACTATGCCATTCACCCCCCCACCCCACCCCCACCCCCCTTCCTTACATCGGCATCCCTCCATTTGGCTAGAGTGGCGCAGTAATTCTTGGTTAGGATGTGATAAAGGGTAATGGCTGTTTGAGTTATTTCACCCACATTTCCCTCTGTTTGTTATTGTTTTTGCATATTTTTGTTTTCATCTGAGGCGGTACCGTGTCCCTCGAGGGTCGTTCTCGTGGCTGTCTCCAATTTTGAGAACAGTTTGTAGGCGTTCTCGTAATGCATTGCCGAGCGTCTCATCTGCTGTTCCTGCCTCTTTCGCGACTTCTTGCCGAAGACACCCCACGGTTTTTTCTTCTTCACTTTTACTCTTTTTTTTTTTTTTTTTTTTGCTTCGGTAGGTATTAGATTATTCCTATAATACGAAAGATAATGCCGCCTTTTTCACCGGAGGAGAAGCGAGATCTTCAGAGACAATAGGTACGTGATGCAAGTTTTATAGCGGGCGTTTCATCTCACAATTCATAATTGGAAAGCACTTTGTGGGTAGCAGATGTGCCAGACTCGGGCGAAGAGCCTGTCGCTCTCACCCTCTGCGTTATAAAACTTGGGTTATTGATATCTCGCTTGGGAAACAGATTGTGGTCTTCAATTGTTTCTGACAGTTAGTCTAAAATGTTGCCTTGGTTGGATAGTTGGAGTAGTAGGATAAAAGGTCTTGAACGTGCAGGTTTTTATTCTCTCTTTTTCCTTTCTTTGATGAATGGTGAATAAAACATTGCGAAAAGGAATTTTCTAATGTTTTGTATAACATTTTTGTTAACAATTCAGGTTCCGGGATGTAATATGATTATTTCTTTTCATTTTTTTGTCTAAATTCTTTTTCTACAAAAGAATGATTTGAAAGATTTCTTCACAACTT
>BOPN01006027.1:75000-77500 GCA_017312705.2 Penaeus japonicus | reverse complement strand
CAGGACAAAAGCAATGATGACAATAAGGGTAATCTAATAAGGGCCCGATGACGTAACGTTCACAGAAGGGCTTGGCTGGCGTGGGGGATTTGGAATCGTTACGGAAGCTAGGTGTCGTAATCGGTCGTTTGCCTGCATGCCTTTCGTGCTTTGTCTGATTTTTGTTTTGTTTTGTTTATTTATTTCTTGTCGTTTTATTTGTTCGCTTTATCTGTTTGATTTGTTCGTTTTTCATCCTTTTTTTGTTTATTTTAGTATCCGTTCTGCCATTTTACGCTAGTCATATTCAGAATGATAAGTAAGGGCACATCTTAAGATGGAAGCCCGTTTTGCTATGGACTGACCCATTGTTAGATGGCGTTAACCACTATAGCCACATCCCCCCCCCCCCTCCCCCATATCCATATGGATGGGTAAGAGCATCGCCCAGCGCCATCACCCCCGATTGTCTTATCGCTCGGGGCAGGTGGCAGGGTTTTTTGCCTTTGGTGTCGTCCGGTGGTGCTGCTCTGTTCGTGTCTGAGAGAGTTAAGTATAAAGTGCATTCTAGGAGTTTACGAAAGCACTTACCTTAACTGGCACGGGGAAATAATGATACCCTAACAAATTCATGGGATTAGGTGGTAGAAGGTTATGGTTGCTACTGGCCGCGCTCGTGCTTTTTTTTTTTTTTTTTTTTTTTTTTTTTTTTTTTTTTTTTTTTTTTTTTTTTTTTTTTTTTTAGAAATTAGTTTATAGAATTTACTTTACTTTGTCCTGTGGTCTTTTTGGCAGTATTAACTGTGACTAATTTGTGTGTGTGTGTTTTTATTAAGTTTGGAATAAATTAATTTATTAATATCATGTTTTGGTTTAAATATTTTAGTTACCCTATACACTGATACCATTCAAGGAATTAAACAAAAGAAATTAAGATAACACTAATAAAATAACCAATTAATATCCACTTTTTATATAGTGAACTGGCCTAATTAATGATTGGTTCGTTAATCGGGCATTTAAGCCGGGTGACGTAAACATATCGGGATGGCTTTGTCTTGCAGTCACGCTGCAAATAGACCGGATCGCTTGGCTGCGCATTCCGCATTACCCCGACGTAATGTCCAGGCGCAGCCAAAACCGCTCCGTCAGTAACGATGATGATTATAATAACGATGGTAATTATAGCAGGTATAATGATAACAACAATAGGAGTGAAGTTAATAATGTTGATTAAAATACCAGTAATATAGTAATAATATTGTTGATAATAATGAAAAAATGACTAGCAATTTTACCGTTTAAGTATATACGTTGAGCAAACAAGCTTAACATACCACGAATATTAAGAATTTACCAAAAATCATGAATTTCTATTCATTTACTAATATTTACCCCCTAAAATCTAAATCTACCCAGTTTAAACTAGAGTACCAACAAATTTAGCTAAACTCTAAGTCCACGGAATTTAATCTCAATCATGTGACTTTTCGTGTAAATTTCGTGTATTTTTTATGTCAAAAGAGAATACATAGCTACTTTAAGCTGTTCAGTGTTCCACTAGGGTACCTTTAACCAATCTGAAGAATGTATTTGATGATTAGCAAAATATTCTAATACACACACACACACACACACACACACACACACACACACACACACACATATATATATATGTGTGTGTGTGTGTGTGTGTGTGTGTTAATAGGGAACAACCTTTGTACATTAATATATAGATATGTATCATACATTACATAACGTCTTTCCTTTATCGTTGGCATTGCGTAAATAATAGTGGCAGAATACAAAGTTCTCCATTCAGTGTTGGTAATATTACTGATAATGATAACAGTAGTAGTAGTGTTAAGCAGAGAGTACTCGTCGAATATGAAACTCCACCGCTAGTTCCAGTCTACATGTATTCCTTTCTCTGGGAAACCAAAGTCTACCGTTAAGATCTTCCTTGATCTGTGGCCTTCAACAGCTCTTTTTGTGCTACCAAATCTATAATGACAATCAACCTTCGTCAGCCTTAATATACAGAAAACTTCTATCGGTTAACTCATTCATAACATATCCATAAATACTCGTTCATTAAGTATTACTCGTAGGCTAATGAAGAAAAAAATCAGTTTGAGAATCATACACGTCTACAAAAATGTTTTAGCTTTTTTCTTACTTAAAGGTCATGAGAAAAAAATACTCCCATACTTATTTTCGATAACTTGGTTCTTCGGATTATTTTCCGCTAGAGAATGTAAAATATGAAGGTTAATTGAAATGATTTCAACACCAAAGTCTAACCAACTGGGAGGCTGCTAACTTTGTCATTAATTTTCCTCTAAGATGTCTTTGAAATTTACAGGAGATCCTGGTTACAAATATAGTATATAACTAAAATTTAAAGAATAATGGTAAAGATGATAATGGTGATGATGAAGATTGAATATGGTGATGGTAATGGTAATGGCGATGGTTTTAATGATAATAATGATTATAAAGGTAATAATGAAATTAATGA
>BOPN01006027.1:62500-65000 GCA_017312705.2 Penaeus japonicus | reverse complement strand
GAACGGACCCTTGTGGCACCCCACTCATAATAATCGTTTCCTTGAGTAGCTCCATTAATTTGTACTTTTTGTTTACGATTTATTAGGAAGTTGTAACTCCATCTTCCAACTTTCCCGCCGATTCCAAGGTCTTTAATCTTATGTAGCAGGATGCCGTGATCTACTTTGTCAAAAGCTTTTGCAAAGTCTAGATATATTACGTCAACTTCTATTTTCAGTTAGGTCCCTTAGTATGTGTTCGAAGTGTGTCAGGATCTGTGATAAACAAGATCTACCACTTCTGAATCCATGTTGCCCGGGGTTTATCTTTGTTTTATTTTTCTTCTTAAAAATTGAACAATTATTTTCTCAATTACCCTTTCAAATATTTTTATTATATGAGATGTTAGTGCTACTGGTCTATAATTTTGGCCTGACCTTTTGCTTCCACCTTTATATATTGGAATTATAGCGGCCCTCTTTCAGTAAGCTGGGGATAGTCCCCATATCCAAAGATTTCCTCCACAAAGTTACCAGTGGCTTTTGTTATGGTTTCTTTTGCAGTTTAAAAAGATTGCTGGGATTGCATCTGGCCCAGCTGCTGAGTTTGTTGGCGATACTTTCACTGCTACTGCTTCAAGAATATTCTTTTTCATCGAATTATGGGAAGTCAGTGAGACATTCATCTTCATTACTAATGATACTTAAATGCTGTGGGTCTAATATTATATTTCCTATTCTTGGGACGCTATAGACTTCTTCATATTGCAATTTGAGTAATTCAATCATTTCCTTTGAATCAGTTACCAATGCACCATTATTCTCAAGAGGCTCAATTTCTCGTTCTCCTCTTAACCTGTTGTTTGCATAAGAGGAAAATATTTTGCATTCTGTTTTATAGCTTCCGCCATTCTTTTTCTTCGGCTGCTTTTTGGTTACTTATAGACAGTTTTAATTTATCTTCCAAAACCCTTATCTCTGCTTTGATCCTTTCTCTTGATCTGGGATCTGTTTGCTTTTTTCAATTTGTTAACCTTATTTTTTGTTTCTTAACATGATCCTTCGATCTCTCGGCATAATATTCTTGTTTCTGTTTTTTGGGGACAAACATTCTACAAACATCTTTAAATGCATTATAAAGCTTCTCTAGTATATTTTTTGGTGTTAAGAGGACGTCAATATCTTTCAGTATCTTTTCTTTGCGTTGCATTTATTTTTTCCAATCTATTTGATTATGGTTTAAAGTTTAAGAGCTGACTCTTTTCTGCTTCTGGCTATCTGTTTTTGCATTACTTTTTCGATTATTTAACTTATTCATTGTGATTTCAATTATTTTGTGGTCCGATTGGGCTGTATAAGTTGATGTATACAGTACATCTTCCCTATACTAATGAAAACAAGGTCCAGTATATTTTCTTCCCTTGTTGGAATATTGATGATTTGGTTAAGGTAAAAATTTTCTTCAAAATCTAAAAGCATTCTCGCTTGTTGTTTTTCATCTTTAGTGGCATTTGCTCCTATCTTTATTTTCTTTGTTTCCCAATCGATAAAGGGGAAATTAAAATCGCCAAGTATAATAATAGCTTCAATTTCCCTTGTATTGACAATGTAATTACTAATAATGCCTAGTGGTTCTTTGGAAGATGTTTCTGTTGTTCCAGGAGGTCTGTATAGAATAATGTATAGCTTTTTTGTATCTTTTGCCAATACCCCTAGTATTTCTACTGTATTATTAGAGTATTCTATTACAGTATCCATTCTAGTTGCTAATTCTTTCCTGATATAAAGAGCTACTCCTCCTCTGCTTCTCTTATTTCTATCTTTCCTTATTAACTCATAGTTATCAATTTTAATTTCTTCATTTTTGTTTATGTCTTCATTCAGATGAGTTTCTGTAAGAGCTATCATTGAATAATTGCTTAATTCTTGCCGTCCTCTGACATGTAGGTTTTGTCTGGTTACTTTTTGGATATAATCCCTGTATATTTAGCAACATGAGAGTCTCAAATAAATTATTTCTTTGCATGTCTACATTACCTACTGTTGTTAGATAGTTGATGTCGTTTCCCCCTACTTTGGGGGAGCTGGACCTTCCCCCGGTGTAGCGGTGGGCGTTTCATTACCTGCCTTTGTTCGAATAGGTATGCTTCGCAGGACTGAATGTCCTTGTCTGTTGCTGGTGATATACCAGTGTTTTCCTGCTCCGTCTTTTTCTCTGTTTTCTCTTAGTTTATTTATCAATGTTTTTTTACTTTGCCTTTTTTCATAGCTCAAGTCCGGTGATATCCATGCTTCTTTATATTCATCAATTTCCTTTAGTTTCCTATTCTTTCCAATCAGTTTCCATTTCTGTTTTTCATTTTCTAATTTGACCTTAATTGGCCTTGGTCTCAAAGCCTCCTTTAAATATTTTCTTCTTTTTCTTCTAGATTGTATATAAAGAGCCTATTTGCTCTGAATGTATCTTCATTTTTCTTCTCTGACTTTTCTTTTGTAGGTTGTTTTGGTTGCTTCTTTTTGT
>BOPN01006027.1:50000-52500 GCA_017312705.2 Penaeus japonicus | reverse complement strand
AAAAAAAAAATGCCGAAGGCCCTTTCGCTACATTGCTTCCCCAGGGCACAGTACACAAGTAATACCATATGTGTTACAGCTTTCAGGTAACATCGGTGATTAGACAGCTGGCGGCCCCTCCTTTGTCGTGGAGCCAATCCTTATTTGATGCTGGAGGCTTGGGACCACGTCAGGAGATGACAGTCATTGTCGACGTGAACCACGGAGGCGCTCCCGATGTCATGGCGTCGGAGGGCACCGTGATGTTGCCTGTTAGATTGGATAATGAAATATTAATTCGACATCACCATCTTTAGTTAATCGAGACTGATTTGCAAAATTAGTTTTGATATATATATATATATATATATATATATATATATATATATATATATATATATATATATATATATATAATATATGTATATATACATATATATACACATATATATGCATATATACATATACATACATACATATAAATATATATGTATATATATTTATATATACATATATATATGTATATATATATATATATATATATATATATATATATATATATATATATGTATTCATATATATATATATATATATATATATATATATATATATATATATATATATATATATATATGTATATATATATGTATATATATATATGTATGTATTTATATATATATATATAAATACACACATACATACACACACACACACACATATATATATACATATATATATATATATATATATATATATATATATATATATATATATATTGTTATGCCTTCAGCTAACCAACCTAATTATTATTCATAAATGGGTTATCATTATCATTTCCATTAATTAGGTTTCCTTTCCAATGACGACATAAAAACATGTAAACAAATGGCCTCAAAATCGAAGGCAAAACAGAAACAAACTATGTTGCTTTGGTAACTTTAATATAACCCCTTAGACTTTATGAACTACCACCCAACATAGTAAATGAAATGAAATGTGAGCTTGAGTAATATCAAAACAACTTAGAATAATACTTAATAGTACAAAACATCCTAGGACACAAGCTCAAACCTTGCCTCCATCATGTCCAGCACACAACTAAGATATCGTGAAAACAAAGAAATACATAGATCATGGGAAATGGGGTAACTGAAGGAAAAAAAATTATTGTGGCCCAAACATACCACATATCAAAGAGATCATACATGACAATATATGTATGTGTGTGTGTGTGTGTCTGTATACATATATATGCATAGATATATATATATATGTATATATATATATATATATATATATATATACATATATATATATATATATATATATATATATATATATATATATATATATATATATATATATATATATATATATATACACACACACACACACACATATACATACATATATATATATATATATATATATATATATATATATATATATATATATATGTATGTATGTATGTATGTATGTATCTATGTATGTATCACTGTATCACTGTTGATTTCCCCAGAAGTGGCGCACGTCGATGTAGCACTGCTTGTTCACATTCAAAATCCGGACTTACATAAGTGATGCTACAGAAACTGGGCTATTTTTAGCTAGCTCTGCTGTGTAGATTCATTGTGAAGTTGTGGCACTCTACCGACGTGCTGAGCTTTTCATCCGAATAATCTAAAATGAACACAGCATCGAAAGCAATATCAAGATTAGCATACACACACACACACACACACACACACACACACACATATATATATATATATATATATATATATATATATATATATATATATATATATATATATATATATATATACACATACACAGAGAGAGAGAGAGAGAGGTAATTATCTCTCCACGTGAGGTCACAGCCATTAATCCTAATGACTTAAATTAGTAACAGGAACGGGCCCGTCCCTACCCCCTTAACCCTGCCTTACATTCCTTTAGGACTAACCTGAGGCCATGATCAATAACCAAACACATCGAAAGGAACACAATGCCATACCACATATCTGTGTGTGTGTGTGTGTGTGTCCATTCGAATATATATACATACACTGATATATGTCAATATATATGTCCGTAATTGTATAAGTTCTTTTTTCTCTTGTGCCAAGGAGGCGTGCGTAGAAAATCATAATAGCGTTATGTTGTTCTTATTATAAATATTATGATTAAAAGGCTTCTCATTATTGTTCATCTTATTGATAATCTATACGATCAGTTAGAACTTATACGAAGTGAGGATGAAGCTTTCTGTTACTTTTTTTTTTTTTTTTTTTTTTTTGTCTCACACTCCTTCAAAGGAAAGGAAAAGACATGTGTCAGATTAAATTATCTAAAGAGGATTAAATGGAGAAGGTGGAGTAGGAGAAAGAGAGGAGGAAGAGAGAAAAGGAATAGGAGAAAAAGAGAAAGAGGGAAAAGGAGGAGTAGGAGAAGAAGAGGGAAAAGGAAGGGGTGTAAGGCACTGGTATTGATATTGTGTGACATAAGACATTGAATTAAG
>BOPN01006027.1:40000-45000 GCA_017312705.2 Penaeus japonicus | reverse complement strand
TAAGAATATTATTTGTAAAGCACTGCAATGCTGATTCTGATGATCGCTGAGCTCTAAAACCAAAGTGGAAATTTTATAATACATTGTGGTAGTTACAGAATTCAATCATTCTATTATACATCATGGTTTCGAAAATTTTGCCAAAGGCTGAGAGAACGGATACAGGACGATAACATTTTGGTTCATCAAGTGGTCCATCTTTATGTATGGGAACAACTCTTGCTATTTTTAAACATGATGGAAACATACCTGTCTGCAGAGAGCGATTACAAAAATATGTAAGTGCCTGAATTATATGAGGCAGAGATTTTTTTATAATAGACATTGGAATGTCATCGTTTCCAGCAGAGCTGTCTCGAGACTGACAATTTTACATATTTCAGATTCTGTATAGAGTCTAGGGGAAAAGTACATTTGTAAGGGGTTGTCTAGATAATGTAAGTGACTGGCTTCCGACGTTGCTAGTTTGCTCGCTAAAGCTTCTCCACTGTTGGCAAAATAAGAATTTAATACATCAGGACTTAATGCCTGTAAAGGAGTCTGCGATTTTCTATTAAGAACTGTTTATGATGTCCCATGTTTTCCTATTGTTACCGATGGAATCTGTTAATTTATTTTTGTAATATGTGGCTTTCGCATTACCTATCATATTTCTAACCTGATTTCTTATTGATCGGTATGCCTCCCCATACGTTATTGGTTTCTTTTGAAATTTTCTCTGCAACTTATTCTTCTCCTTGATTAGCTGCTTTATTTCGTGGATAATATATGGTTTGTTTAAGTGCTGTGTCTTAATCTTTTTATGTTTTATGAGAAAATATTGGCTAAAAATGGTGTAAAATCTATTATGGAACAGGGAGAAGCCTTCGTCAACTTCAGTTGAGGTAAGGCAGTTAAACCAATCGACGTTTTCAACAACTGACAAAAAGTTATCTAAATTTGCATCACTGAAATCTCTGAATTTTATGACTGAAGTGTTAGGTGTTTTGGGAGAATCTCTGGATTGAAAACAAGAAAAAACTGGGAAGTGATCAGATACTGAAGAATAAACAATGCCATTCGTCAAATTATGCCTGATATCATTTGTCCATATTTGGTCTAAAAGCGTGGCTGTGTTTGTGGTTACTCTTGTAGGGTATGTTATGGTGCAGCAATGGAAGTGGCTGTGAAAGAGTGATATGAGGTCCACAGCATCTTTGGAATGTGTATGTTTCAAGAGATCTATGTTAAAGTCACCAATCAGGTACGAAGTCGACTTCTCTCGTTGGATGGTGTTTAGTACCTCAGATAAACTGTTCAAAAATCACATGGGCTACTATGTGGTGGTCGGTATATGCATCCAACTAATACCTTGTTTACTTGCATCTTAACTTCTACGAAAATAGTTTGTATATGTGGTAAAAACATTGTGATATCAGGCCTGTATTTTGACGAGTGTTTTGTTGAAACATAGATACAGACACCACCTCTATTTCGTGAAATATGGTTAGAATAATTTACATAATTGTTAAGATTATAAAAGCTTAGAATGCTATCGTCTAATTTTGTTTCACAAAAATCTGAAATATCAAAATTTCACTCGAAAAAAGCTTTGCACTCTGTTTGAAACTCTTCGAGTTTAGGTGGCAAGCTATTGATATTGAAACACGTAATTTTAAGGGATTTTTCAGGGATGTCAGTTAGAAACTGGTCTAAGGCATCAGGCAAGTGATATTTGCTAGGCGGAATATCCAAGTTGCTTTTCAGAAAGTGATTAGGATCACTGTATCTCTCATGGCTATCAGAGTTATCTGTAAACTGAGTAAAATGTTTCTCTAATAAATTGTCTATACATAAGCAAGAGTTCTTATCTTCAGAAAAAATACATTGTACAAATTCTTCATGTTCTAAAGCGCTAAATGGAAAGTTGTACATTGAGAATGCAGAAAGGTATGTGCTACAACATGTGATACTAAGATTATGGTTTAAAAACTTTTTAATGGCTGCAGGTGTTTTCTTATGAGCCTGTCGCGTTTCCCTCATGACCTGATGTCTTACGACTTGATGGGAGGTGCTGGAGCCGGGCTTGGGATTCTTCCCCTGCTTTGGGCGAACACCAGTACTAGGTGCTCCGGCAGAAGTAGCGGTGCCAGGGGAACCAGCGCCAGTGGCGCCAGCAGTAGTACCTGTACCAGGGGAACCAGCACTAAGGACACCAGTAGAAGTACCCGCACCAGGGGAGCCAGCACCAGGGGCACCAGTTGTAGCTGCAGCACTGGGGGAACCAGTACCAGGGGTACCAGTAATAGAAGCAGCACCAGAGGAACTAGCAGCATGCTTAGCATCAAGGGCACCGGCAGTAGTACCAGCATCAGGAGCATCGGCAGGGATACCAGCAGTAGTAGCAGCTCCAGAGGAGCCAGCAATAGCATCAGCACCAGAGGCAGTAGCAGTAGCCGCAGTACAAGAGGCGCCAGCCGAAGCACCAGCACCAGGGGCAGTAGCAGTAACATCAGTACCAGGGGTGCCAGCAGTAGTACCAGTAGTAGCAGCACTCGTAGTGATAGCAGTACAAGGTTGAACAGTATCATTACCGACAGCATCAGCACCAAGAGCACGAGCAGCAGTAACGGCACCATCACCAGCAAAAGCAGCAGCATCACGAGCACCAGTCGGAATACTCTGGGCGCCGACAGGGTGGTGGTGGGGCGGCATGGGATATTCGACCAGCGAGGACACCAAGGGGGCGGGCGCGGCAGGTCGTGTTGGAGCCACGGGTTGTAGGGTCCGATGGGCGCTTCCGTGGTGATGTGCGGAGGGCCGATCCTTTATTATAAGTTTAGTATAATTAAAATAAGCAATCTGGCCCCTCTCCCTTGCTTCACTTAGTCGTGGTAGTTGTTGGGGTCGGATATCTATTGTATGCGGGCATAGATCCTCATTTACGTAAATGTTTGTTCCCTTTGTTTTCTCTGTCTTGGTAGCGGGAGAATTTCGACGCTATGTCTCGAGGCTTGTTTTGCTGGGCTTTGCTTTCTCCCACTCGATGAACCCTCTCCATTTCTGGGGTTATTCCAAGATGCTCTCTCACTATTTTCTTTATCTTGAAATGTGCTTGTTCCCAGTTCTCATTCCGATCTTCGGGAATACCACTAAATCTTAGGTTGTTTCTCCTACTTTGGTCGTCAAGATATCGTAGGCGATCGTTCGTTTTTTTTTAATTCCCGTATAGTGTTAACTAGGTCTGAGGTTGAACGTGTTAGTTCAGTACGAAGTGCCTTGTTTTCTTCTTTTATTTTGCTGAGATGTACTTTCATGTCTCTGATCTCCCCGTCTGAGAATTTTTGAGCATCCATTAAGTCTTGGATGAGTGAAACGATGTTTCCATTTTCTAATTCCTTAGAATGGTTGATATTTATGCGCGCAGCCATTGTAAATTCAAAGTCAGTTAGACTTCAGATAAGCAAGCAAGATGGTGCGTTGATGGTCGTTAAAGGTGGTGGTGATGAGGCCTTTGATTGACAGGTCGTTTGCGAGGTCACTCAAGTTTGACCTTATTATTGCGCATTCGCAAAATGAAAAAAATGCACAGGAGAGGTGTAGGGACGAGATATTTTGCATTAAAACAACACAAGTCCCAATCTACCTCAACCAAAGACCATCACAATTTGACCACGATACACTCACTTCAAAGCTTGGTGAAGCTCACAGAGCATTGAAAGCCAAAACCCCGCGAAAACTGGCAATGACTGTTGAGCGTTGACAGTGCTGTCATGGAAGAAACATATGGCGCCAATGTGAAGGATTCATGGCACACAAGTCAAAAGAAAATAAAATAAAAAATAAATAAATAGCGAAGGAAAATACCCGAATATGCTGTAGACCTCTTCGCTTTACTGCTTCATCAGGGTATCAGCGCATATGCTACGATGAAGCAGTGGGGCGATAAGGCATAAGTAAGGCATATTCGTGTTTTCCTGTGTGTCCCTTCGTTATTTTGTTTTCAATATATTCCACTTAGCATTTCATGTGATTTTTAAGGTCAGCTCTTAATATGATATTTTCATTGATACCGAAAGATAGGTGAACAGAAAAGAAAAAGAAAATAAGAATTGCATATCTTATACGAAATAGTAAAAGATAAATCAAATGCAGACGTGCATTACATTTGTATAAAATCATAACATCATCTATCATATTTAAGATAATAAAAATTATTAAATTCATAAGAAAGGACATTCTCATGAAATCAAATAACGAAATTAAGATATGCAATTAACTAGTATTTTCTTGATTTGAAAAAAATCGACATATTTTCGCTTAGTAACGAAATAACAATAAAATCACGCAGATGATAGATATGTTAACATAGTAACCTACGAAGTTCTTGCTATGGAAATATGATAAGCCTTCATAGTTACATAGTTGCCTTCACTGGGGGTGCCTCCTTCATTCTGAAATTCGAAAAAAATAGAAATTCGAAACACAACTAGACTTGTATCACTTCGCTTACTGTTTCATCTATACAATTCACAACTTTTAATTCATATTTCATATAGCATCAATAATCGGATATTACAAATTGCATTTATCAGGTTAATAATGACTACAGTATAGCGCATATAAAAAAGAATATGAAATGGTCACTTCCAACGAGCAAGATCGCTCAGTGTTGCTTAGAGGTCATCCGTACAAGTAACATTATAAATAGAATCCAACCATTCTCGATGTCGAAGTGCCTTCCCGTGCAAGCTTTGTTGGCGATCGCTCATCACAGTGTGTTCCGAAGCTTAAAGCATAGCGAAGAAAGTGTTGACTCCGGAGTCTGTTTCTACCTCCCTGTTAGTTGCTTCGAGTCTCAATAGGCTTGTCATACAAAGGAGATGGGTCTCTGTTCAAAGGAGAGTTCAATGTCCCTTGGTTACGGGGAGAGAGAGAGAGAGAGAGAGAGAGAGTGAGAGAGAGAGAGAGAGAGAGAGAGAGAGAGACAGAAATAGAGACAGAGACAGCGACAGATAGAT
>BOPN01006027.1:10000-15000 GCA_017312705.2 Penaeus japonicus | reverse complement strand
AAGGAAAAGGCTCTTTGGCGGAAAGAGGTCGTTGTCAAAGTGACCAGACTTTGTTCCCGCCCCTCCAGGCACTTATGTATGGGGGCAAAGAGGTAAGGGCTCCCCCTCCTCCTAAGAGGAAGGACGCACCGCCCAAAGCTAAACCACAACCGGATACCTCCAACACAGAGGAGTTCCCGGCTCTGGTGGAAACAGACCCAGAAGGAGTCGGGGAAGATTTTGTGGTGTTCCCAAAGAGTGGAAAGACCAACTCTATTTACAGAGAACTTGACGCTGTTGCTGACGACAGTTGTCACAGCAATTGCAACAGCATTGTGGAGGAACGATGATGGAGATGGAGAAGGCAGTCAAGGTCACCATGACATCAATGACTCAGACTTTCGCTGCTCTGAAGGAGAGGGAGATGAGTCGTATGGCCTCAAAATCCACTCTAACTCAGAGTGAGACACCTCTCCCTACATCCCCCAGGGCGAGACTTGTCTCCCCACCCAACCTGCGGCCAAGACCACACTAGCAGACCCTGCATCCAACCCCAAAGGATGAGGAAGCCACGACCATCCAGAGTGAAGGTCAAGGCAACCAGGGGTTCTCCACCTCCCATGAGACCCAGCCCTACCAATGGCTCGACCTGACCTGATGACAGTGACGAGTCAAGTGAGGAAAACACGATCAGTGAGGAACACCAAGGAGTTGTCAGACTCTGAAATGTCTGACGTTTCCCACACTGGGGTGTTGGACACTGAGACCAATTATATTGACATCATTAACGACATAGACTTAATGGACTCAGATTAGCACAATGGCTTCTAATCTAAGCATACTGCAGTGAAGCATCAATAGCTTTTCCATAAGGCATACCCTTCTCCACGCGATCGTGCGATCTCGGAACATTGACGTTGTCATGCTCCAGGAGACTCAAATGGGGGATCAAGTTTGCTTCTCAGGTTATTACCCCTTTGTGCTGCCGAGTATGAAAGGCACCAAAGGTTTGATTACCCTTGTGAAGTCGACTATCCCCTGCTCCTTGATCGCCGATCCAGTGCAGCGTAGAGAAGACATCGAATTCTTTGCCATTGAGATCCATTTGGCCGAGTGTCCCCCCAAAAGATTTACAATGTATACAGCAAGCCAAACTGTAGGAGCTTAGATATTAGTGAAGTCTATGCTGCTGCTGCACACGAGCCAATTCTCAAAGAGGGTGACTTCAATGCCCACCACCCCATCTTGGCTCCCACCCGGAGTTGTGATTTGGCAGGCTGCCACGTAGCCAAAGTGCTTGAGTCATGCCCCGAGATTGCTCTTCTCAACAGCCTGGAGCCTATGCATGTTGGCGGGGGGGGCTTGACCCTATCTTTGTCACTGCAGCTCTGGTCGAGAGAATTAGTTGGTCTGTTGACAACATTGCCACTAGTGATTACTATGGAATAGTCACCACCATCTTGCACGCTGGCCTGGCACCAGACACAAATGTCATGTTCTCTCTGAGGAAATTACGGCAAACATATGAGACCAGTTCCCAGTCAGCCCCGGGTTTCTCATCACTTCCCACCTGGCCCTGGCCAGATGCCTCAGAACCAGTGACTTCTCACTTAACGATAATATGGATATACTTGAGGCCAGACTAGTAAATACCATAGAGGAGGCAGCCTTAGAGACCATCCCTAAAACTCGTCCATGGTCCAGGTGTTTTAAAGATGCCTAGTATTACAATGATGATATTAAGGAGGCCAATCACAGAATTAACATGTGCAAATGACACTTCTGCAGGCAGCGAACCCTTGAGAATCACGCTCTTTAGAGAGAGACTCTCAGGGATGCTCAGGAAACTGCTAAGAGAGTAAAGTGGCTGGAATGGTGTGAGTCCTTTGGCCACCAAACCTCCCTTTCAAAGCTCTAGAACCGTATCAGATGAGCCACAAATCACTCAGCCCCCAGACCATGACCTGTGGTCGGAGGCGGAGAGACTGGCACTCGAATTATCTGCTAGAACAAGTAACATCGGCTTGCCAGCAGAGTTGAGGGCATGCCAAGAGGAATTGCTTCCAGGCAGGCATGCCCTCTTCAGAGAAAAGGTGGTCAAGCCTGATGACACAAATGCCATGTTCTCTCTGAGGGAATTACGGCGAACATATAAGACCAGTTCCCAGTCAGCCCCGGGTTACCTATCACTTCCCAGCTGGGACATGGAAGTGAGCTTCCATTCATGCATCTCATCAACAAGTTCTGGGAGACTTCCCCGCTACCACAGTGCTGGAAAAGGGCTGATATAGTTCCCATCCCTAAACCAAAGGAGCCGGTATGGTACTGTCCCATCTCTCTCCTCAGCTGTCAGGAAAAGACGGCAGAGAGAATGGTACTGAACCGGCTCCAATGGAAGTTGGGATCTCTACATGAACACCAACATGGGTTCTCAAGGGGTAAGATCATAGCTCACAGCATGGCCACTTTACTGAGCACTGTCAGCAACACCAGCTCTGTCACTGTCTTCCTGGACCTGGAAAAGGATTTTGAAATAGCAATCCCGCTCGCTATTCAGGAGATTCTGATCCACAAGGGAATCAAAGGTAGACTGCTTGCTTGGATAGGTGACTATTTTCGGGACAGAAATATCAGAGTGAAGTTCCAAGGTCACCTTTCCAGACATTTGCCCCTGGAGAATGGCACTCCACAGGGAGGGTCCTTAGCCCGGGTCTGTTTAACACCCTCATGTTCAGCATCCGCGGCATTCCATATATATATATATATATATATATATATATATATATATATATATATATATAATCTACTGGGAGACGAAATGAGAACATAACCAGAGGGGCCTAGCACTGTCTGGACTTAATGTCTGAGGAATGCCGCAGGGTTGGGCTTAAGATCTCAGCAACCAAATCGAAGGCAAAGGTGCTGAAATATGGTGTCCACGACCAATGACTGCGAGTCCAAGGGTTAGAGCTAGAGTGAGTTCATGTCTTCCAATATTTGGGGGTATGGGTTGATGAGAACTTCACCTTCCACTCTGAGATTAAATATCTCCTAGACCGGACCAAGGCAAGACTCTCTGTCATTGGAGCTCTGTCAGGGGCTGGGCACCATGTACTAAGATCCCTCTATGTGCACGCTGTCCATCCCATTGTGGACTATGCCTCCGTTGCCCTAATCACAGTCAAGCCTAGACTCAGGGAAAAGTATGACATCATACAAAACGAAGCTGCCAGAATTATTCTGGTTGCCCCTGGGTGGACTAAGGTTACCAACCTCCTCCTGGAGGCTAATCTTTTCCCCTTGGACACCTGGATTGATCAAATGGCAGCCTAGTTCTTTGCCAAAGTCCTACAGTCCCCGCCGGACTCGCAGCTAAGATAAAGTGCACAGACGACTTACACAGAACCATGAACTCTTTGCTACCAACACCTGGCTGTCTCACAAAACAAGAATGCTGATACGCTTTGAGCTCAAGGAGACACTAATGGTTGAGGGCATGGACCTCCCCCATCTTGTCATTATCATTATCAATATTGTCATCATTATTATTAATGCTATCACCTTTATTATTACCATTAATATCATTATTATTATCATTATCATTATTACTATCATTATCGTTATTATTATCATATTCATTATTATATTCATTATCATTATAATTATAATTTTTACTATCATTATCGTTATCATTACTATAATTATCATTATCATTGTCGTCTTCTTTTTACTCCTGAGCCATCATCACACACTTACTAATTATGTGATTAACCGTTTCTCCCGCAGCTCTGCATACTTTACATAATGGAGACTCAACTTTCCCATCTATGCGGAGTTTTCCAAGATCTATCCTCAATCAGAGATCACCGTTGCTGATCCACTTCTAGAACTGCTGTCATCCATCTTGCCATTATTATTTTTACATTCCATGTCCCTCAAAAATGCCCAGGCATTTGCTTTCCCCTGCATGTTCTTACTTTATGATCAACTTACGACTAACGATGCTTTTACTCCAGTCAAAAAGGGTTCACCAATATTTTTCACATACTATTATCATTATCATTATTTTTTATTATCATCATATTACTATTATCATTTTATAATTATTGTTATTATTTCTATCATTTTATTATTCTTATTATTATCATTATCATTATCATCATCATCATCATCATTATCATCATTATTATCATTATTATTATCATTATTATTATTATCATTATTATTATTATTATCATCATCACTATTATTATCACCATTATAATGATAATGTTAATCATCATTACTATTATCATTAGAAACTTCAGGCTGAAGGGCAAAGATTTAAATCTAGGACCGTGAATCCTGTTGATAATCATAGTATAAATGTTTAGCATTATGGTACTATGACCAATATATGTGTGTGAGTGTGTGTGTTTGTATGTGAGTGTGTATGTGTGTGTAAGTGTGTTTGTGTGTGTGTGTGTTTGTATTTTAATGTGTATGTGTCTGTGTGTCTGTGTGTGTATTTGTGTGTTTGTTTATGAGTGTGTGTCTACATGTGTGTGTGTATGTATGTGTATGTGTGTGTGTTTGTTTGTGTGAGTGTGTATCTGCATGTGTGTGTGTTTATGTGTGTCTGCATGCGTGTGTGTATGTATGTGTGAGTGAGTGTGTGTGTGTACGCTATTCAACTCTTCGTAACTGATATTCCGGCAAATAATACCTTGATTGCATTGATCTCTTTCCATCTCGGGTAAAAGCCTTCTCCATCCTCTCTCATTTGCACATTGAACGGAAGCCACGACTAAGTTATGCTTTGTAAATGTTGCACTGTTTCTCCAGGAGGATCATCATCATCATTGTCGTTTTTATTGTTGTTGTTTCGTTTATTCACCATCATCATTATTTGTGATGTCATTATCATTATCATTAGAATTATCATTATCATTAGAATTATCATTATCATCATTATTATCATTATCATCATCATTATCATTATCCCTTTCATAATCACTTTCATTATCATTATCATCATCATT
>BOPN01006026.1:70000-77500 GCA_017312705.2 Penaeus japonicus | reverse complement strand
TCATAGAACTGCGACAAGACTGGCTCTCGAGGGAGTGTCATGACGGCTCGTGAAGGAGAAAGGGAGTGAAGGAGCAGGCAGGAAGGGGGCGAGGGAGTCAAAGGAGTCGTGGTGGAAAAAGGAAATGAAAGAGTGGCAAGAAATCAGAGAAAGAATGAAAGAGAAGTAGGAAAAAGCATAAAAAACGTGGAAGGAGAAGAAATACAGGACAAGAAAATACGCGGGGGGAGGGTTGCAAAGGAAGGGAAAAAAAGAGTGAGAGAGGCAAAGAGGGAATAAAGAAGTGGACACGAAGAAGGCTAGTAAGTGAAGGAGTGAAGTGGAAGCCAGAGGAAATGAAGTGGGCAGAGGCAATGAAGAGGATCCGAGGGAGCAAAGAGAAAAAGACAAGGAAGGTGAAGCAGAAACGTCAGAAAAGAGGAGACAGCGAAGGGAATGAATAGGCGGGGCGGCAGAGGATAAAGAAGACCCGGAAAAGAATGAAGGGCGGGAAGGGGACGAGAATAATGGAGTGGGGGAGAGGAAGAGAATGGAGGAAAAAGAAACGAGAAAGACTACAGGAAGGAAGGAATAAAGGGATAGAGAGAAAAAAGAAGAGAAAAAACGGGTGAGCACGGAGAGGGAATGAAAAAAATGGAGGAAGACGATGAAGAATTAGGAGAAAAAGGAGATGATGATAAAGAAGAAAATAAAAAGTGATGGAGGAAAAAAACAGAAAATATGAAAAAAAATGAGAAGAAAAATCAAAAGAAGAACTGACAAGACTTTTTCTTGTCAATTCTTGCAAAAGGAAATGCAAGGGGAAATAGAAAGAAACAAAGCAAGGGGCAGGATATGATATAAAAATAGGAATAAAATGGAAGAGACAAAAATAAAAGGAACTGTGAACACATACTCTAGTTAGAGTTGGCCCTTCAGAACATGAGTATTTCCAGCTGCAGTAATCCAATGTTTCCTCGTCAATTCTATATTGCAATTTATATTCGTTTTTTCGCCTTCTGTTATATTTCAATATTCTTTCTTGCTATCAACCCACCCACTCTGTATCCTTGAAGTATTTATAACAACCTTCGCTTTATCAAAAACAAAACAAAGAAAATCATATCAAAACAACAAAAAAACTCATATCCGCTTGGGTACATTAATATACGGTTTTCAGAAAGACTATTTTATGTCCTGACTAATAATAAAAACAGACAAATGACGTAATCGGCCAACAGCATTATTGCCACAATCACCAATAACCAGACATACTTAGGCAACGACGTGCAACAATCAGTCTTCCTCTGAACTGCATGACATTTCAACCCCCGCCGCACGTCCGCTCTTGACAAAAGATAAAGCAGGCGTTTCCTATCGTATTTGGGGGTTGATTTCGCCACTCGACAACGCTTACCTTTTGGGTAAGACTTGAGGAAGGTTTAGACATTTCTTGCTATTTATCATTAAAAGCACGCGGGGGGAGGGGGGGGGGTATAATCACTGTATGGTAGGGGATGAAAAGGAATGGAGAGGGGGAGGGAATGGAGTGGAAAGGAGGAGAGGGGAGGGAGGGAAGGAAAGGAAAGGAGGGAAGGAAAGGGGAAGGTAAGAGGAAGGGAAGGGGAAGGGGAAGGGGAAGGGGAAGGGGAAGGGGAAGGGGAAGGGGAAGGGGAAGGGGAAGGGGAAGGGGAAGGGGAAGGGGAAGGGGAAGAGGAAGGGAGTGTCTGATAGTTTTATGTTTTTCTTCTTGGGTGCAACTGTTTTTGTTTGTTTTCATGTTTTTCAAATATATCCTTTAATTTCTCGGTCGACTGCCACTCACACCTCGTTTGCATGCTTTCATTGAGCAATAAGTAAACAAGCACTCCATCATGATTCAGGCTGCATGACGCATGAAAAGAGAATAATGTATGACATCCCAGAAGCTGCCTGGATTTCCTATCACGATATCGCTGAAGACGCAATCACTATGCAACGACCTTCATTGCACGGTGAATTAAGCTCTCATCTTGTTGATACTTTTGACATGGGAGGAATTGGCGTCACTGGTGTGTGTGTGTGTGTGTGTGGCGTGCGTATGCGTGTAGGTGTGCATATGCGTGTAGGTGTGCATATGCGTGTGGGTGTGCGTACGTATGGGCGGGCGTGTGGGCGGGCGGGCGGGCGTGCGTGCGTGTTCGTGTACGCAGGCGAGTGTTTTTGTCCTGCATCTGCACTTTCGCTTTGTATCCTGTTTGCCTAAAGCCATCCGGCTGCCTCCCCTGCTCTGGAACGTTTTTCTTCCCGCTCAGAAAAGTGATAAGATGATCTCCAATTCCTGTCAAAGGGACAATGTTTTACCAATAACCAATTAACAAACGCACTATTATCACCAACAGCATAATGTGCAACAGCAACAGCACCATCAGCAGCAGCAGCATCACCACCACCCACATCAACAAAGCAAGAATAAAATTAGCATTATGACGAGAACAGCAACTTCATCTAAAGAGTTTCCAATTAACTTCAAAGACTTAAACAGCTTGTCCTTACCTGATGAACAAAGAGGGAGCTCCTCAAAGAAAGAGAGAGAGAGAGAGAGAGAGAGAGAGAGAGAGAGAGAGAGAGAGAGAGAGAGAGAGAGAGAGAGAGAGAGAGAGAGAGAGAGAGAGAGGGAGAGAGAGGGAGAGAGGGAGGAGAGGGAGAGAGAGAGAGAGAGAGAGAGAGAGGAGAGAGAGAGAGAGAGAGAGAGAGAGAGAGAGAGAGAGAGAGAGAGAGAGAGAGAGAGAGAGAGAGAGAGAGAGAGAGAGAGAGAGAGGGAGAGAGGAAGAGAGAGAGAGAGAGAGAGAGAGAGAGAGAGAGAGAGAGAGAGAGAGAGAGAGAGAGAGAGAGAGAGAGGGAGAGGGAGAGAGGGAGAGAGGGAGAGGGAAAGGCAGAGGGAGGGAGGGAGGGAGGGAGGGAGGGAGGGAGGGAGGGAGAGAGAGAGGAGAGAGAGAGAGGAGAGAGAAGAGAGGAGAGAGAGGAGGGAGAGAGAGAGGAGAGAGGAGAGAAGAGAGGGAGAGAGAGACAGATACAAGATAGAGAGAGGAAAAACTTGTATCACCAACAGTAGTTCTTAATTTGGTAATATATATGTTTGTGTGTGTGTGTGTGTGTGTGTGTGTGTGTGTGTGTGTGTGTGAGTGTGAGGGTGGAGGGGGGGGGGGTGATGTGTAACATGTAACTTGCCAAGTAGTAAGTTTTGTAATTGAAGAAAAAGGTGAGGAAAACCTCTGTCGATGTTACGGTGCATCAACCAAAGTTCTGAAAACAGTTGGGAAGGGATGGGATGGGATGGGATGGGATGGGAGGGGATGGGATGGGAGGGGATGGGATGGGATGGGATGGGAGGGAAGAGGAGGGAAAGAGATGGAAGGGGATAGGAAAGGAAGGGAAGGGATGGGAGAGGATAAGAAGGGAAGGGAAGGGAAGGGAAGGTAGGGGAGTGAAAAGACAGGGGAGGGGTGGAAAAGGGAAAGGGGAGATAAAATTGGAGAGGGATGGGGGAGATGGATGATAGGAAGGGAAGGAAGTGATACGAAAACAAAGTTTAGGGAAAGGGAAAGGGAGGAGGAGCAAATGAAAGGAAACGGAGGAAGGACAGAAAAAGGTGAGGAGGAGAGTGAAATGTAGGTAAAGGAAAGGACTGGAAAGGAAGGGAAAGGACAGAAAAGGAAAGAGAATCTCCCTTCGTCGATGCCCTAAAAGATTAGGCGCGCACACGCAATAGCGACCGGTGTTATTTTATGCAACCGACAACCAACGCTTTCTGCCTGACCGTTTCATGGCGAATTGGCTGTCGGTTCTTCGTCCGAAAGTGGAGCTGTCGGAAGGTCTTCTTCCGTGTACGCAATTTTTTTCAATGCGATCAAAAAAAGCCACTGGCTCACAAAGCGTTCACTCCAAAGGGATGTAAAAACGCGGTAGTTCCCCATAATGGTCCATGCAGTTGTTATAGTTTGCTATCGCGGCAAAATATCCTACCAAACGGCGTCGGAAGTTGGCGGTAAAACCAAAATTTCGGAACACCCCCAAGAGAACTGCTTAACCACAAGGATCGCAAACAAGCCGCTGACATTACCAATTCCGTCATCTATCAACATTCCCATGAAGGTTAAACAAACTGCTTACGTAATTATCCTTGTTAAACATTCATCAACAAATACCTGTCTGCAATTGAGTCATTATCACATGCTATCATATAAACTATTTTAATAATTACATAAAACTGTCAAGAAAGCTATCACTGCAACATACCTCGTTTTGCCGTTACAATCTTTACGATCTGCATAAAAAATATATACTTATCCTATTATAAAGCAAGCTAACAGCATGATGACAAAGCACTCTTCATGCTTCCTTGAGCTTCATAAAAAAAGAGGTGATATCACGTCTGCTAAAAGAACAAAGACCAATCTCATTAACATCCCGGAATTATCCTTATTAAGTCATCCTTAATAAACACTCTTCAATACCTAAAAGAAAAAAAAGCCAAACCAGTCTTACACCAACAAACACACGACCCAAACGCACAAACCCATTCAACAAGTGCACGCCCACCCACAGCCGCATCGAGCCTATACCCCCGGCGCCTCTGCACGACAAAGGCGACGGACCCACGACACCGAACAGCTAAACAAATTCATCGGGTCGCTCCACGCCATCAGGTCCGGACATCCCGTAAAACGACTTTATGATAGCCAAGCTTCCCTACTAAAACCTCGCCAGGACCCGAGGCTGCCGCTCCGCCCTTCCCCCTTCCTTCCTCACACGCTCGCTCGTAGGCACACACACACGCATACACACATGCAATATGTATATGCAAATGCACTTATGTAGGTACACTATGTAGGTACACTAGCGCACATGGTGGTGGAGGAGGCAGATGAGGAGGAGGAGGAGGAGGAGGAGGAGGAGGAGGAGGAGGAGGAGGAGGAGGAGGAGGAGGAGGAGGAGGAGGAGGAGGAGGAGGAGGAGGAGGAGGAGGAGGAGGAAGAAGAAGAAGAGGAGGAGAAAAAGGAGAAGGAGAAGGAGGAGGAGGAGGAGCAGGAAGAGGAGGAGGAAAAAGATGAGGTGGTGGAGGAGGCGAAGAAAAGGAGAAGGGATGAGAAAGAAGAAGAAAACAAGAAAAAAGAAAAGGAAGGGGAAGGAGGAGCAGGAGGGAAACGAAGAAAAAAAATAAATAAAAAAATAAAAAAGGAAAGTAGAAGGAGAAGGATGAAAAAGAAGGGAAAAATCAAGGAGAAGGTGGAGAAGGAAATGGACCAGAAAAAAACGAGGAAGAAAATGCAGGATGAGATTTATTTAAAAAGCAGGGAAAGGAAGGGTAGGGGAGAAAAGGTGGGTATTGTTTTGTCGAAAGTCGCTTGGAATTTATTGACTTGTTTACAAGTGACGAGGGCGCGAGGGCGTGAATATCTTATTCTGGGGCCAATACCAAGCGGACGAGGCTTTATGACGTGCGGTGGAATCACAACTGCCCGGGAAACATTCGTAAAATCTAAATGGCTGATGCTCGCCCGCTCTCTCTTTCTTGCTCTCGCTCTCACTCTTTGGGCGTGCGTGTGCGAGTGAGTGAGTGAGTGAGGGAGTGAGTGAGTGTGTGTGTGTGTAAACGAGTGAACGAGTGAGTGAGTCAGTAAATGAGTGAGTAAGTGAGCGCGTTAGTGTGCGGGCACGTCAGCCAGGATCTTCAAGAACTCCCACCATCCGTTGTTACGCCTTCGCTTCCTCTCTTTCAACAACCTTCTCTCTTTCACACAATCACTTGTCTCGCAGTTCGCGGGTCCATTCAACTCCTAAGCCATCTTTTTATTGACAAACATCCCTTGCAAATCTTATCTCACAACCACAGCGACTCCATCACCCCACCGTCCCCCTCCTTCCCGACAATACCTCCTTACCTCCATCACCACTCTCCTCCTTCCCTCCATAATCTCCATCACCGGCCTCCCCCTTCCCTCCATCGTCCCCCTCTTTTTCTCGCGTAATTTATCTTCTGCTTCTGTGTTCCCCTCTTGAGGCAGAGAATTTCTATTCCCTCACTTCCCCTCGTCTTCCATCTTCTTTCCAGCAATCTTTCACTTTTAAGCGAACGGTTTTAAAACTTACTCCCCAATATTTTTTTCTCTTCTCTCTCTCTCTCTCTCTCTCTCTCTACTTCTTTCCTTTCTCCAAACTCTCCCTTCGCCGTCTCGGTATATCATTCATTAACCCCCCCCCCCCCACTGACATTTAAGTGCTGTGAAAGAGGTTGGTTTAATTCAGTTCAGTTCAAAGAGTATAGTGATATGTGGATAACTCTCTCCCTACAAACAAAGACACATACGCGCGGGTATTACTTGTGACAGTTAGCCACCCTCGCCTAGCCTCACACACCCACCCTTGCCCAATAACATAACTCGCCCACTTTTATCTATTGAGGATTACGGGCGCATCCTGAGGTATTGCCTCCATCCGAAATTCATTAGCCTCCATCGCATCCCAGTCCTCCCCTATTACCCTTGAGGTTTGCTCCTTCATCTTCCGTCTACTCTTCTACCGCACTAAACACACACAGAGCATCCCGCTAAAGGCTCTCCTGAAGAAGGTACATTGAATCAGCCATTTTTCCTTGCTCCTCTCACCCGCTCTCTATCTTTTTACGGCCCCTCCTCCCTCCTCCCTCCCTCCCTCCCTCCCTCCTCTCCCTCCTCTCTTCTTCCTCCCACCCGTCCTCCTCTTCTCCACCCTCTTCCCCCTCTCCTCCCTCCTCTCCTCCCTCCTCTCCCCCCACCTTCCTCCTCCCGACCATCCATCATGCTCCAAGCAATTTGCTCGAGCGCTTCAAGTGTACGCTGCGAACACGGCGTAAAGACAGCGGTTCACGCCACCAGTAACTAGATAACAGAGGATAAGACTCCAACGAAGATGAGTTAACCCCCTCACCCCTCCTCCCCCCATTCACCCACATACAAACTTATTCTGTTCCTTCTTCTTTTCTTCTTTCTCGTCCTTCCCACAAATATCCTTCCCTTCCTCCTCCTCCCATACCCCCTTTTCTTCACTAAAATATTCCCTTCTTTCCTTCCTCCTTCACTATCCCTCCCCCTTCCACTAATTGCACACATTCCTTCTTTCTGTCCTCTTTCCCCTTCCTTTCCCTTTCCCCCCAACCCCTACACGTTCCCTTCCCCTCCCTTCTCTCTTCTCCCTTCTCCCTCCTCCCTCTCCTCCACTCTCCCTCCCTAGTCATTCACCCTCCTTCCTATTCCTTAACCCTTTTGCCTTTCTCCCTCCCTATTCCTTAACCCTCCTCCCTCTCCTCCACCCTCCCTTCTTATTCCTTCACCTTCTTCCCTCTCCTCCACCCTCTCTCCCATATTCCTTCACCCTCCTTGGAACCATCCGCTCCTCTCCTCACCCCCCCCCCCCCCACCATGTACAGTGTGATTCCCCGAGAGAGAGACGCGCGTTAAATCGCAAGGAAACGCCGTGGCCACCGCGATACAAATCTCAGAT
>BOPN01006026.1:62500-65000 GCA_017312705.2 Penaeus japonicus | reverse complement strand
TTAACATCATTAGCCCTCTCTTCTAATGGACTTCCGTTATTCCCCATGCATTATTGTCACCATTAGAATCATCTTACCCCGTCATTACACCATTACGATTACCGTCATTACCATTACTGTCGGTATCATGTCGTTCAATTCAATGTTCATTTCCTTCCGCCTTTCTGCCTCTTCCTCTTCTTGCTCCTCCTCCCCGTCGTCCTACCTGCCCGTACCCCCCACCCAACCCCCATCCCGCCGTTCCTCTTGCTCCCATTGTCCTATCCACCTACTTATTCCCCAACCTTTCTTCCTCTCACCCCCCTGCCGGTCCTCTTACTCTCATTTTATTCCTTTTCACCTTCCCCCATTTTCTTATCCCAATCCTTACCCCCTTCCCTTTCCACTATCATCCTATCCCTATCCCTATCCCTATCCTTACGCCTGCCCCCTCCCCCTCCCGCGGCCCCACCCCTCCCTCTCCCTGGCCGCGTGTGGGGCAAAGTAACAGTGGATCGTAAAGATAGAGTCTGCCGCAGTTCCCCGCCACTTTTATTTCCTCCCCAGCATTATGATGGGTAATGTGTGCTCAACAACTGCCAACCTTCCGTTTTCCCAACACATACGGTGCCTCCCTAAGTCGGGGAAAATACTCGGGGGGGCATTTCTATTCTAAAAGGAATTGGCGAAAATGTTCAAACGTTCAAAATGGGCAATAAACCTGATGTAATAACAGAAATTGGGGGGTGGGAAGAAGGGGCATGGGGAAGGGGGAAGGGGGAAGGGTGAAGGGGGTAGGAGGAAGGAAGAAGGTAGAAGGGAAAGGAGAAGGAGAGGGTTGAAGGGAGAAGAGGGGGAGACAGGGGTGCCTTCGCCGCGCCTCCACACGGTCCAAAAGAAACCGCCCTTAAATAATAGCCGGTGGAATATACCCATCAAGTCCCTTATTAAGTTCTTGTTAGACTCAACACCGGCAATCTGGGCCGAATTTTATGAATTTGGGAAACGGGGAAAAAAGGGAGGTAAATCAGGTAAGTGTAGGAGAGGGAGATGGGAGGAGGAAGGTGAATGGAAGGGGGGGAGGAGAGGATAGAAGGGGGAAGGAGTTAGGTGGATGGAGAAGAGTTTGAGGGAGATTAAGGGGTAGGGGTAGGAAAAGGCGAAGGGGAAGGGGAGGGGGGGAAGGGGAAGGGGAAGGAGATGGAGAAGGAGTGGAAGAAGGGGAAGTTGATGGAGAGGAAGGAAAGGGTGGGGGAGGGGGAGAGCGAGGGGGTAGGGCACTGGCCATCATTCGAGTCATAGTACGCGCGGCGCTTCTGTGGGGCTTCCGAGGATCCTGGAGCTGTTGCGCGGGGCTTGCACTTTTCTCTCTGATCAGCCAGTGAGCAAGTCTCTCTTTCTACATCTGTCTTGACCTCTCTACCTCCCTTTCTTTCTCTTTCTCCCTTTCCCTCTCCTTCTCCCCATTCCTCTCCCTTTGTCTCTCTCTCTCCCTGCCCCACTCCCATTCCCTCTCCCTCTCCCTGCCTCACTCCCTCTCCCTCTCTCTCCTTACCGCATTTCACACCTGTCAGAGAAAATCCGCAGCAAAACCGAATTGCCACAATCAAATAAAATAAACAAATAAACGTCACTTATAAAGTCAAGTTTATCTTTCACATTAATGTCAGTCAGTGGAAAAGAGAGTGTGATAAAGCTGACGGCAGCGTTCGGTAGCATTTCCACTGTTCATAATTACTTGCATCTAATTAGTCATTGAAGAAACTCAACGTCAAAATAAATAAATAACTACTAGCCCTTTCTGACAGTATTTTCAACTGTTCATAATTTATTGCATCTACTCCAAGCCATTGACTGAATGCGCGCATATACCCAACAACACTTTCTGGCGGCCTTTTAACAATTACAATTAATTCAAAGAAATCGACGATCAGGCAAATACTCGTGATTAACTGTCAATACTTGTTTCAGTCACATTTCTCGAAATATGTTGGCAAGAAAAAGAGCAAGACTTCAGCCCAATGAAGAGATTTCATACGTAGTGTGTGTGTGTCGCAGATGGCCCCGTAAAAGTGGCGCAGCCAGCTTCCCCGATTGCCATCTGGCTGGACCTCTGCACCGCCTGCCAGGTCTTTGAAGTCTTGTGTGGGGAAGTGAAGTGGTGGCTACACAGCCAGATGAAACGGCCCTATGTGCCTATACAGATGTTCTTCTTGTGACAGGCTGCGACTTAACGGCACGGTGCATTTGTTGCATTAATAATAAACAAGCACACCCGTCGACGCTGATATTGCAAACACAACAGAATGAGTGCACATAAACCAGTCAAGGTTCCCCTGGATACATGCCTTAATTCATACAATGCCAAAATGCCGTGTGCCAGCAAATCCGATCTGAGTGGTTTGTGGCCTCGCCCGAGCCGTCAGCTGTTACAAACGTTCTCTTCACTCCACGTGACGCAAAATGGGCCAGTCGGAGCTCACCTTCCGTCGCCTCGTGGCCCGAGATCCTGCGTGAAATC
>BOPN01006026.1:55000-57500 GCA_017312705.2 Penaeus japonicus | reverse complement strand
GCAGACTCCAGTTCCTCTCTCGAGCGGCCCTCTCACTCTCTCTCGCGTGAACTCCGACCTTCGGAGGCCGCCACTCCACAGCGTGCTTTCGCAAACTGGTTCATTACATCCCGAGTCACCGCCGAGGGCCGTCAAGGGCCGAGGCGAGGACCCTTAATCGCACGTCAAGGAGTGATAAACTACACCCAAAAGTATGAGCGGGGGAGATATCATTATTTCCCGCGCCTACAGTGTGTCTGTCTGTATGTCCCCGTCTCATTCATTCTACTCATTCACATTCTTACTGGCTTCCGCGCTTACTTAACTGGACGCATAAAAATCTTGAGAAATATATACACATCCCCTCAGCCCGGGAGAAAGAAGCAAGTTCATCCGAGAGCAAAACTATAAACATGCTTTGAGTTCCGAGCATGCCAAGCTGTAAAAATTTATGCCCGGGAGCGTCAACTCTCACACACTGGTCGTTTGTACCACCACCTCCCCCTTCCCCTGACACCCCCCTCCTCCCTACAGCCTGCCACATGGACCCTGGGTCATGCATTGCTGATAGGCAAAAGACCTGAATGACAGATGTGACTCAATAAATCAACAAGCGGTAAATACCACATGACGGAAGCCAAGACTGACAGGTTCAGAAGCCGAGGATCCACCAGATGAGGCACTGCACATTTATATAGAGTTCTTTCGTTTAAAATATTTATCCTCAAATTAAAAATATATATATACATATATTTGTTTTTCTTTAAAATGTTAATAATTGAATAAACAAACATACTTGATTTATTTTACCATGTATATAAAAAATGAAGGAATGAATACACAAGAAGAGCCAAAGGAATATTCCAGGTAAATTTCGCCTCCTTGTGAAGAGCACGGAGGGCGGTGACAACATAGGTTCGCCTAGTGTCGTGTCTATGGCTTGGGAAGTTGCTTACGCATAGAAAAAGCGAGGTAGGAAGAAGAAAGGGTAAACAAAGGGAGGAGTTAAAAAAACAGATGGAGGAGGGAAAGAAAACGAGGGGAAAGAGGACGACGACGACGAAAAGGAAATGGAAGGACGGGAAGAAAAAATAGTGAGGGGATGAAGAGGATACATGAGGGAGGGAGGGAGGGAGAGAGAGAGAGAGAGAGAGAGAGAGAGAGAGAGAGAGAGAGAGAGAGAGAGAGAGAGAGAGGGAGAGAGAGGGAGAGAGAGGGAGAGAGAGGAAGAGAGAGGAAGAGAGAGGAAGAGAGAGGAAGAGAGAGGAAGAGAGAGGAAGAGAGAGGGAGAGAGAGGGAGAGAAAGGGAGAGAGAGAAATAAATAAAGAAAGAAAGAGAGAGAGAGAGCACGAACCAAAAAAGGAAGATAAATCAGAGAAAAAATCGACTTCATCAGTTATGCAGAAAGAGAAAGAAAGAAAAAGTGAAAGGAAGAAACAAACAAACACAAACACACACACAAAACCCCCCACGCTGTTCATGTTACGCACGAAACCTTTCAGGCCTCGCACACCTCTCGCTTGTAAATGGCTGCACCACGTCAAGCCCCGCCGTGTTAAGCCTTTACATAAAACATCTTAAAAACAAACATTTCTTCTTTTCTTCTCCAGCTTTCCTTCAGACTTTCTCTTCAATGACTGTCGATGGCCGTGCAACGTGCTCCGAATCTTCTCGAAGTGATTTCAAGTGAAAAATGGCTCGGCATTTACAGCGTTGTCAATCAGCTGCAAAATTGGTCTCGACTGCTGTGTTGTGACATTCCACGGATCGGAGTTGCCAAAGAGCCGCTGGTACGTGGAATCAAATGAAGGAGAGAGTCTGTTATTCTCACGCTCTCCTCTCTCCTTTTCCTTATTTCTCTTTCTTTTTTCTAGTTCTCTTTATCTTTCTCTTTCTCCCCCCCCCTTTTTTTTCTTCTGTATCTTTCACCTTCTATTTCTTTCTTTTTATACTTTCCCCTCTTTTTTCTCTGCTTCTCCTTCTCCCTTTTCTTCCCCGTTTTCCTCTACCTCCCTTTTACTCTCTTTTTCCTTCCCCCTCACTCTTTCGCCTGCTTCTTCCTTCCAGTCTTTCCACTTCTATCTTTTCCATTCCATTTCTCTCCCATTCTCCTCCTCTGTCTCTCTTTCTCTTCCTCTCCCTCTCCTTCTTCCCCTCCCTCCCTCCCCCTTTTCTCTTCCTTTGCTTTGCCATCTCGGCTGCAGTGAACCGATTATTCCAGTCGGAGAGAGAGAGAGAGAGAGAGAGAGAGAGAGAGAGAGAGAGAGAGAGAGAGAGAGAGAGAGAGAGAGAGAGAGAGAGAGAGAGAGAGAGAGAGAGAGAGGGAGAGAGAGAGAGGGAGAGGGAGAGGAGGAAGGGAGGGAGGGAGAGAGAGAAAGAGAGAGAGAGAGAGAGAGAGAGAGAGAGAGAGAGAGAGAGAGAGAGAGAGAGAGAGAGAGAGAGAGAGAGAGAGAGAGAGAGAGAGAGAAAGTGCCTTCCGGTCCACCTTCTTCGGTCCTTTCATTTTCGAGCTTCCGTTCG
>BOPN01006026.1:45000-50000 GCA_017312705.2 Penaeus japonicus | reverse complement strand
TAACCATCATTATTATCATCGTTGCTGTTGTTTTCGTTATCATTATTATCATTATTACTAACACTATTATTATCGTTATTGTTATCATTATCATCATTATTAGTAGTATTGTTGCCATTATTGCCATCCCTATAATAATCATTGTTATCATCATCATTAATCACATTATTACTATTCAACAATTATTATTTTTATCATTATCCTTGTTATCACCATTATCATTATTAGTAATAAGTCGTGATAATAATGATGATGCACTATTGCTAACAATTAAATCATAACTAATGACTATTACGATAACAACACAAACAACATCTTCCCAACAGCAACAAACAAACAGAAACAGTTTAAGTCCCTCCCCCCCTCCCCCCAACCCACAACCCCTATCGTCCTTGCTCTTCCCTCGAGCTCCCCTCTCCCCCCCAGCCACGCCCCCTGTCCCTGCTCTTCCCCGTTAGTACCCCCCCCCCGTCCCTCCCTATCCCCACCCTACCCCATCCCACCAACACCTCCCCTGTCTCTGCTCTTCCCTCTAGCATCCCCCCTCCCCCTTACCCCATTCTTCCCCCCACCCTCCCTCCACCCCACAACATGCTCCTCACCTGCGCTTCTTGGCCGCCAAATCTTGCGTCTTCTTAGCCATGGCGACTCGGTGTTCCAGCTGGCGCAGGTGGTCACCGGTGAGTAGCGTGGCCTCCCCCCCGCCTCCCTCTCCCCCCTCCCCTACCCATCTGACGGCGGCGAGGCTGTCCATCTNAGAGAGAGAGATGAAGAAAGAGAGAGAGAGAGAGATAGATATAGAGAGAGAGAGAGAGAGAGAGAGAGAGAGAGAGAACAAAAAAAATCATAAACTGAAATAATAAAAAGGGAACAAAGAGCAAGAGAGAAAGATCCCAAAATTTGTCATTCGGAGATGAAGCGAGCGGAGGGGAAAAAGCCCGCAAGACGGTGGCCCATTTCGAGTCTCTTGGCCGCCCGATGGAGTTGCACCTCGGGCTCGGGACGCCAGCTGTTGCGGGTGGAAATGACCGTTAAGCCGTGACGATTGGCGAACCGTGCTCTGTTCCGCGGGGATTTTATACTCTTATTATGACTTCTTTCGAGAGAGTTGGTGCCGTTTATGAGCCGGAACTGCTCGGATGAGTCTCTGACAATTACGGGTGACAATAAAAGCGGCGGGTCTTCTACATTACGCATTCATGTACACGAAAATGAGCGCGTGCGGTTGACGCTGTGGCTGTAAAAGTCTCTTCAAACTCAGAATAAAGAGGCGTGCAAGCGATAGCAAATGGCAAGACAAACGGATTAGACAAGAGAAGGAAAGCGATTGAAAGAAAAAGACACAAAGGGCAAAAGAAGAAGAATAAGAAAAGCTGAAAGACAAAGGAGAGGATGACGAAGAGCGGCGTAGCGAACGCAAGCTGCTTCTCCTCAAGATGAGGGAGTGTTTACGCGGAGGAAATGCCCATCGTGCCGCCGTCCCTTCACCTCCGCTGACTGTAACTAGTACCTCCGTCGGGGGGCACTCTCGCCCTGCTTCGCTCGCTGCCTGCTTCTAGGCTCCCTGCCTCGCTCCAGCGCCTATGTCACCTCCTTTCTTTGTATCTTACTATTTTCCTCCATGCTATCGTCTTTCCTTCAATATCATTTATTGAATCAATTTCGCTCTCCTTTCTCCTCGTGTCGTACTTGATATAACTTTTTCTTTTTGTTGTATAGTGTAATTATTTCGAGTCATATTTCGTATCCCAATGCTATATCTCCTTCCATGGACTCTTCTTGAATCTCCTACATCTCCATTTCCTTTCTTCCCACTTCTATAATTAATTCCTTCTTCTTCTTCTCCTCCTTCCCCTTCCCTTCCTCCCGCGCTCCCTAGACTCTCGTTGTAACTCATACTAGGGTGTGGTAATCTCGCGCATCGTCTTCACCCAGGCGCTGCTGGGGTACTGCTAGCGTCTCGGCGTGTTATCAGGTACGGCGTGGCAGGCGTTGTCGAGGAACCCCTGCCCCCATCCCGCCTTCCCCCATCCCCCTTCATCGTCCTACCTCCCTCCCTCCCGCCTTCGTTCTCGCCATCCTCTTCGTACTCATCCTACCATTTCCCCTCCTAACCACCCTCCTCGTTCCTAACTCTCTCCGCCCCCCCCCTCCCCCCTCCTCCTCCTCCTCCTCCTCCTCCTCCTCTTCCTCTTCCTCCTCCTCCTCCTCCTCCTCCTCCTCCTCCTCCTCCTCCTCCTCTCTCCCTCCCTCCCCGCCTCCTCCTGTCGTTATCTTGCCTTGTCATCTCTCCTGGACTGATGTGTTTACTCGATCCTCTCCCATGATTCCTGTGGCCTTCTGTTCCCTGGGCCCGGCGAGGCATCGGCTGTTGTGATCCCTTCTTGGAGACTGACTCCTCCCACCCGCCTGGTTCCCCTCCCCTCGTGGGCGTGTGGGCGTCAGAGCATGGGCAGTCTTGTGAGCGTTTTCGCGGGCGTGTGAGCATAGACGGTCTGTCTCGTGAGCGTCCTCGTGGGCGTACGGGCGTGGGGTTTGTTTGAGTGCCAGGCGGTGGTTTTGACCTTTGGAAGCATTTTTTGTTATGGTGTTCGCTCTTCATTTACGCCGAAATATGTTGTGCATTAAATTTACAAAAAAAAAAAAGAAAAAAAAAAAATCATGGTCGCGAAAGTAAAAATAATGGGATGTATAGTCGAAAAGTCTCCCATCTATTATTCAGTAATGGTATAAAAGAACAACACATTTCTATTTTTGAAGTCGAAAACAACTTCACTTTGCAAACTTTTTCCCTTAATTATTTTACCCTTAAAATACCACGCTGGCATTTGCGATTCCTTTCCCTCCTCTCTCCTTCATTCCACCCGCATACAAGATGCATGACTGTGTGTGTGTGTGTGTGTGTGTGTGTGTGTGTGTGTGTGTGTGTGTGTGTGTGTGTGTGTGTGTGTGTGTGTGTGTGTGTGTGTGTGTGCGCGCGCGTGTGTGTGTGCGCGCGTGTGTGTGTGTGTGCGCGCGTGTGTTTGTGTGCGTATGCGTGTGTGTGTGCGGGTGTAAGTGTGCGTATGCGTGTGCACGTGTGTGCGCACAAACGTAAGCCATCACGCACACCTGGCCACCCACGACCTCGCACACGGGCACAAAATCCCGGCAACCGCCTGTGTAATGATCCCTGTACACCGCGGCCGCACCGCCGTGTTTGTCGAGTCCACACAATATACAGACTGCTGACTCAACCCCTTTGTCAAGTACGAAGTGTAAACAAGCCGTCTATTGCTCAAGCGGCTGATATGTGCTTGTTTCCATGAATGCCGTCGCGGGCCCGGAAGGGAGCTGGAGGGCGGCCGGCGGAAGTCCAAGAGGAGAGAGAGACGCGAAAGGGAGACGTGGGAGAGGAAATCAGAAAAATAGGGGAAGAGGGGAGGTTTCTCGAATAAAAGAGGAGGAAAAGGAGGACTTACTTTACTGAATTGTCGCGGGAAAAGGGATGCGATTTCGCTTCAAGAAATGGTAAAAGTGGGCCCCTTTCTTGCACAATCGCCAAGTGAAAAATAACACTAAATTCAAATGAGGAAAAGGAAGGAGTTCCTTCTCTTAAGATCGTCCCAAAAGAAGCTGAAAGATATCCAGCAAGAAGTGGAGGAAGAAAGACAAACGGCGAAAGATTTCCAACAAGAAGCGAGAAGAAAACTAAACTTACCCCGAAATCGTCGACAGAAAATCCAAAAAAAGGACCGACAGTCGTACTTACCTAAGAATCGCCAATTAAAACCCAAAGATCTCGAATGTATAACAAGAGCAGATAGTCGTACTTACCGCAGAATCGTCGCCACCACCACCACCGTCGTTGTCGTCAGGCCCTGCTCGAGCGTCGACTGCAAAATAAAAGAGAGAAAATGAAGTTTGAATAAATATGCAAACTCTAACTTTAATATTCATACTTTGCTGCTACCTCCGACTTAATCATGCACCCCAAAAACCTTTACACTCAGCACATTATCTAATCGTCCGCTGACACGCAGAACAAAGAATAAATTCAAAATATCAACAAATATTTGTATTATCTATAAACACCCACTAAAAGCGGCCGTTAAATTCACGATAACAGAATAAACAGCACGTTCGACAAGGCTTCGTAATCCATAAATACTCTTTCAACAATAATCAGCTTCCTAGACATGAATTCGAATATTCACACATGGCCGCAATGCAAATGTATACAAAATAATAAAATTCAATTTGTTGCGCTAGGTTTCAACATGTGCAACATCTCTTTTACAGAAAAAAAAACCCTAGAGTAAATTGCCTACACAATTCGTCTGTCAACGCAACAACGATGGTGAAGATGCATGGTGCTTGATTGAAAAGTAAGCTTGTCTGTCAGTCGCCCAGGCTGGTTTTGTTTGTTTGTTTGTCTGTCTGTCAATATTGTTTTGCACACCTCTCATCGGGTACGTGTATGTGTGTGAATTTACATAAGAAAATGTGTTTACGAATGTGTGAATGTATGTACGTCTGCGTGTTGTACACGGAAGGCTTCCTCTAAAACTCGCTTCCATGAACAATATCTCATCATTTGCATACAATCGTGGCGGGACCCGGGCACACTTCCGTCGCCGTGGGCTCGCCAAGTACAGATAACAATGAATTTCTCACAACAGGCCAATGTTTCGCTCCCTCCCTCCCCCTCCAATCCCAGTCCCCTCCAGTCCCTTCCCCTCCCTACCCCATACAACTCCCTCCTATTACTTACTCACTCCATACCACTCCCTCCCATCTCCCCCTCGCTCCCTCCCGTCCTCTCCCCTCCCTCTCTGCCTCCCCGTTATCTCTAACCCCCCGAGGTGAAGCGAGGAGGCTGGCTGGCTCGCGCAGGATATCCGGCAATCGTTTGATAAAGAGGGAAAAAATGCACCACGTGGTTAATACATATTGTCGGCGACCTTTGATATCCTTATACGTCTGCGAGAGCAAATAGCCATACACTTTGAACCTTCCTG